>JANIHY010000210.1:44114317-44129534 GCA_027479065.1 Erythroxylum brevipes
TAATTAACCTTAATTATACTCAAATTAATCAATACTAAGCCAATTAAATCAAACTAAGCCATAAACTCATAATTATCGAAATTCATGCTTAATGACATCATAAAAACAATTCGGGGTCTAACAAATTCAACAATACTTTATCACTCCTATCAGTTACTAACTGTGTGTCCTGATTTATGAACTTCGTGACTCAAGCTTGGATTGGAATTCCAGTTATAAAGAAAGAGATATCTCCTCTTATGAATAGAGGGCTTTAATTGGTCTGATTAAACAAAGTTTCATCACCATTCCTAACTTGGATTCTAACAAAGGAATATAAAATATGTCTTTTTCGGAGAATTTGTACGAAATGTCACAAATGTTCTTTATTTTCGTTAATTTTCCACAAGTTAGATTACTTTAGATAGTATTCATTCATTCATTTGCTCCAAAGACCTCTTTATCATTAAAAAGCCTCCAAATTTTTTTAGCCACTAGGATATTTTGAATCTTATAAGTAGAAACAAATCTTAGACCACCTTCCTGTTTTCTCCATCATAATTGTTCCCATTTAATCTTAGCTCCTTTGGAGTTGTCAACCTTGCCAGACTAGAGAAAATTTCTGATGCATTTCTCTATTTTCTTATAGATTTTCTTGGGTAAAAAGAGATGTGTACTCCAATGGGTGTGTAGATTGTTCAGAACTAGAATGATGAGCTAAACTCTTCCAGCTTATAAAAGAGCTCTATCCTGCCAAAGATTGATCATTTTCTTATATTTTTTCCAAAATCAATAAACAATCTTTAAATCTTAGCTTCTTAGAAGACACGAGAACATCAAGATATTTGAAAGGTATGTTGTGAACATTCAAACCAAAGATTTAATGAAATTTGTCAGTGTTAGAGTTATCTATAGACAAATAGATTTTACTCTTGGAAGAGTTGATAAATATATCAAATAAACTAGAAAAAGATTGGAGAGATTGATGCAAAATGGAGATAGAAGGTTGGCTACCACCACAGAACATCAAGAGATCATTTGGAAGGCTTAAATGAGTTAGGAGAATCTCCTTACATTTGTGATGAAAGTTGAAATCATGAAATCTTAAAGTGTTAGGGCTGATAATCATGTTAAGAATTTCCGTAAATGTGGGAAAAAAAAAAGATATGGAGATATGGGATCTCCCTACCTTACACCATTAGCTCCTCTAAACTATTTGGTAGGTGATCCATTGATAAGCATACTGTAATAATGAGTTGAGAGGTAAGCTTTGATCTAGTTAATGAAGCGATTAGGGAAACCAAGCAATTCTAGACTAAATAAAATGAACTTCCATTGGACTCTATGAAATGCTTTGGAGAAATCTACTTTAATGAAACAACTTTTAATAGTTATACAGGTGTTATCCTCCCTCATCAACTCCAAAAAATGAGGATATTACTAGTGATTGATTTGTAAAGAATGAAAGCTCCTTGGAAAAAATGTATAAGTTTGTTCAATAACTCATTTATTTAATTAGATAAGAGCTTAAAGATCACCTTATAACTAATATTATAGTAAGAAATGAGTCAAAACTTACTGAGGTAGTTGGCATTGATCACTTTAGGAATCAAACATATAAGTTGCATTGATTTCTCTCAACAATTTTCTAAAATTCATGAATTCCAAAACAGTTTCCATAAGTAGCTTACCAATAATATGCCAGGAACTTTGAAAGAAATGGGCATTATAACTAAAGGACCTAGAGCTTTTCTAGGATTGAGACTGAAGAGAATAGATTTGATTTCTTTGGGAGATGTTAGTTATTAGATTTTCAATAGAAAATCCTCGGATAAGAGTGATGGAGGGATTAATTAACTCCATTTATTAGATTTTCAATAGAAAATCCTCGGATAAGAGTGATGGAGGGACTAATTAACTCCACAAGCTCCTGCAAATTAGAAAGCCTTAAAGGACTTTGTTAAGTTTATCTGTTTTTCAAGTATAATATTAGTGATGCTTTCCTTCTTAGGTGTTGCTTCTTATTCGATCCCTAATAACTCAAAGTGAATAATTTCCCTATAAGTTTCCATACTTGTTTTCCTAACTGAGGCTTCCAATTGTAAGATAGTTGGATCTCAGCTTTAGCCATTTCATTGGCAACATTTAACTTCACAACAAATAGTGTTTTAGGCAGTTCATTCCTGGGATTAATCTCCACACAAGTTATTGCAAAGAATACTTTCTCAAGTCTAGCAATGGCTAAATCAAATGCTAAAGGTTTACTGACATAATTAGAAAGAAAACCCAATCCATCTGGAGTTTAGTATTCTAGAGGTATGTTAAGAAAATTAATCCACAAAGAAATAGTTTCTATACTTGTTCTATCAAATTCCAAACCTAGAGCCCATTTTTTGATAAATATGGTTCCCATATTCCACAGATTGTATTCTACTATCTTACTCATAATATCTCCATCAATAAATTTGAACAAAAAAGTATCTTCTCCAGTAAGCAATATTCTATCAAGTCCTTTGTTTCTCCATCCTCTAAGCCCAATTTTGCATTAGAGGAAATGTGGGTCTCTTACTAAGAAAAAAGTCACATATTGTATTTCTTGAGTGTTTTACACCCTTTTGAAGCAGTTTCAGAGTTGTGGATAAAATTTCATTAACTAATGTGGACAAAAAATGTCTTGGTTTATCATTAGCATATTCAACTGAAACCAAATTTTTCTAGGATTTGGTTGTTCCATTCGAGTTAGCAGTTTTTTGATTTCTTTGTTCTCTAAAGAGGTTGACATCCATCAACTCTTGCAAAGTTGGAACCTGATTCTACAGCTCCTTTTGAAGAGATAAGCCTCAATTGGAGGCTTCCATGAAGCTTTCCTTAAATAGAAGGTTACTTGTAGCTACCCTCGAGCTTCACCAGAATTGAAGTTACTATTATGAGAGAGGGAAAGTTACTTTTTACAATTGGAAAAATAGGCCACCTTGCATGATGAGTAACAAGTCTCATAGCTCATTATTCTTTAAAATATTGCAATTCTTGGTTCCATGCTAATGGGAAGCTTTTAACCTTTCTTCCACTCTTCTCCTACTTCTTCTTCCTCACAACTGATACTCACCTTTTGTCAATAACACCTTTTAACCATCATGTATTAATAATATCTAATTGTTAAAATGGAGAAACATATTTCTAACTTCCTACCTATCTATAAAACCATTTCTTCTACGTCTTCTTCTTCATCTCCAGTGCTATTTTAGGCCTCAAAATCCAGTCCTCCTGTCACTTCTCATGGTAATAATCAACAACAAGTGCCTTTTAAAACTCATGTAATTAACCTATAGCAAACACTACCTGAGAAACATACGCTACAAGTCACAAAAACATAGGTTAAAGTCGTTGGAGATTTCAAATAAATAAAAGTTAATGTACTATCCTCCTAACAAATCTATAGATCTCATAATGGTTCCCCCTGGTTAGAGTTATGATAAATGATTTTTAACTATATTTATATATATTTATATACCCATATTTAATGTATTTTACTTATTATTATTTTATAGTATTTTGGTACTTAATTCATGCCAAGTGCATTTATAGGCCATAATTGTCTTCATGGATCAAAAGAAGAAGAATTCGGATGAACTTGTGGTATAAAATGAAGATTTGAAGCAACTTGGACTTGCACTGTTGTGTATATGCCTATGTAAATCTCTATGAACATGTAAAGCCATGATTTTAGGTTTTTTTGAGCTATACGACCACCTATATAGTACGTGTAAGTGATAAATCCTAAAAATCCTAATTTTTACTACAAAAGGACATAAGCAGAGGCAAAACAAAAAGAGACAAGTTTTTAAGCAATTTTAAGTTGTGAGATACATATAAAGGTGATAGTTATAATAAATGGGTAAGGAAAATGTGAAGAATACATCAAGAGATTCATTAGATAACAACGTTCAATCTAGTTTTTGAAGAAGACCCAATAAAAGAAAATGGTGATTTAGAATTATGATTTCGTTGTTTTCTTTTAGTTTTTTTTATATATTTATCTTTGATTTTGTTTTCTATGAGTAGTAACTAAACATGTTTAGTGTCTAGGGATGATAGACCCTAGTTTGTGATAACAATGTGAATTGATATTTTATTTAATGCAATTATATTGATTGATTTATTGTGTTTCAGTTATACATTTTATTCTTATTCTAATATATCTGGAATAACAGTGCATGATTTGATTTTATATGATTGAGATTGAGAAATACTCTTGTATGAATAGATCTATCATAATTGAAAGGAGACGCATGCAAACCTAGAGATAAGTTGGCATAAATCTTCAGGATTAGGTCAAACTTAATAGCGAAATTCACTAACCAGTAAGAACAATCCTAGGGTTTTAACTAGTTGTTATATTCTTGAGAAAGATTTTTAACATAAGATAGGAATTTTCACTATCCAATATTAATCAACAATATAATTACATAATAAAGGGTGATTATTTAATAATTCTTAGGGGGATACATTAACAAGAGGAGGAAGCTACTATTTAAGAAAAGGAAGCAGAGAAGTGGCAATAGATAATTCAAGAAGAAGAAGAGGAAGAAGCCTTTCTTTAGGAAGAGAAAGTTGACAAGTGCATAAAGGAGATTGAGGAAGAACAAAAGGAGGAACCAATGGAGGGAATTATTGATGAATCATTGTTAATCACCTTGAGTACCTCCTGGAAGACAAACTGATTGAAGAAGATTCAGGGAGTTTTGTCATTCTTAATGTTATTTGTCATTGAAAAGGACATTAATGCATTTTGTTGGATTTATTTCTTTAATACATTATGATCATTTTATAACATGCGTCTTATTTACAGGCTACAAAACCCCTATGCGGAGAAACAAGTGGAAGCAAGTCACTCATTATAGACCCAAGATGATGGTAAATGTGTAGGGTACGTTGAGCAACCCATGAATTAGGATAGGTTTTCTTTTAAATTCTATTTCATGTTGTTTCCATTTTTAGTGCTAGCCTAGTACTTGAATGTTATTTGTATTTCCATATTTCGTATTCATTTTAGTTATTTTATTTTTTATTTTATCACTTTTCATTTATATTTTACAAAGATTATTATATCTCATATCAAATAGACATCTCATCAAATCAGAATTATGAAATTCTTATTACTTAGGGAAGTACCAAATTCCTACACTTTCTTACTTTTTATTCATTTGTGCTTATATTGTGTACATTAGGGACATCGTATAATTTTAAGTGTGGGGAAGGGGATTGTAAATTTCTTAATCTTATTATAATCTTTGCTATTAAATCTTATTAACTGATATTTTGAATTAGTGTCCATAAATACTTGATTTTATTATTGATTATTAAACTGAATTATTGAACGTTATAATAAATTGTCATTTCTAAGTCATATTTTTAGTAATCATTGAGATTGTCAATTTGAATAAAAATTGCATATTATTTACACACATAAAATCATTTTTTTCTTGTGAGCTTTTGAGCCTAAGAACAAATTTAATTAATTTTTAAACTCTTTTATTCTTTCATGTGTGTTTTCATGCATAGTTCAATAATTCTATAACTTGCTTTTATTACGCATATTGAGACTACATTTTGGTGAATTAAAGGCATTGAAATGATAAAGGCAATCAAATTCAACATTTATTTAGTTTATTTTCTTAAATTACCTTACCATATTTTATTTATTAGGAACCAATTTTGAGTCTTAGCTTTTTTATTGATTATAACCCTATTATTAACCTTTACCTTATCTTTCTTGAAGTTTTTTTTTATTAATTTGAACCTTGAAAGCTATTTACATTACTTGATTGTAGTAAAACGTAAATTTTGAAAAGTCCAATATTTCTAAAATAATTGGCCTAGGATAATTAATTGGATACATCAAAAACAAAGTGTATGCAAAAGACATCTCATTATCTACAAAGTTACATTTGACATGAACATTCGATAAGGGAAGTGCCTAATATTCACATTAGTTGTAGTATGTAATTAGCTACCAATTAAGGAATTTTCATTCATTAATTAACAAAGAAAAGCTTGGCATTAGGAGAGCTTTCTTCTAACATAAAAGTCTAGATGCCTAGTTCTACATTTAACTCTACTTGGAGACCTTTCTCTTTGATAATTCAATTTATTTTTTTAAAAAGATCTTTTATGCTTATGAAAATGGTTAAATTGAATGTAATTCGTATAAGTTACAAAAAAATTTCAAAGGTAATTGAATATGTAACTAAAAAACATTTAAGTTAAAATTTAATTTTAAAAAACAATCTTGAACAAAATTCATAATTATAATTTTCTTCATTTCCAAATAAAATCCCAAATATCTTGTCTTTCTTCAACTTGCCAATAATTTAGGCAACGTGCAGCCCATATGACCAAGTGAGCTTTATAGTTTAATATGTCAATGTCAACCAATCTTAAAAAAACAGGTAATTCCTTAAATAAAGATGAGAACATGTGAACTGAATCCGAAGTCAATCAGCTTAAGTCCCGTCGCCATCAGATCCGTTCCTTCCTGATCTTGCTTTAGGTATGGGCTAGCTAGGATGAGCCTAAATTACAGGCAATTTGGTGGTTAATTAAGGACCCGACTGCCCAACTGTCTCAGGTCAAAATTCCCTTTCATTAAAAACTGTCGGCAAGGGGCAATGTAACCTGGTTGACCTAACTGAGGCCGCCCATGGATCTACAAGTAGAACTCGAGAATAGGAGAAATCGTGGAGAAAGCAACGAGGGAGGCACGCCAGTCAACGGAAAGGGAAGTCACTACAACCAAACATAAAATTTAGTGCTATGCGCTATCATATTAAATGTCTTATCACCAACTTCAAATTCTATATCTACTCTTTTAGTTTTCCAGGGAATAACATGCTGGCGAAATTTTTAAAATTTTTTAAAAGTCAATATGACTTTAATCTATATCTTGAATAATGTATAAATCTATTAAAAAGTATAAAACATAAATCGAATTTTGCCATGGAACATGATTTTCCTTTTTTTTAGAACCAAATTTAAAAGAAATATGGTTAGCTGACAAGTATCTAAACTTTAATGATATTCATATGAACAAATTGATAGAAGTCTGCAGATAGTATAAAGAATGGTAAGTAAGAATCACTCTTTCCTTTAGAGTTTAAACTTGTTTATAATGAGATTTAAGATTCTTGATAATTTAATTAATTTTAGTTATAATTGCAATCAATTCTAAGTAAATACTAATTAAGTCTAAGTAAAATCTAATGTCTAATTTTAATCTTTATTTGTCAATATTTTATAATTTGAATTTGAATTTAAATTTAAATTTAAAATATTTTATATTTAAATTTAATTATATCTGTAAATCAATATTGACATGTAAAAATATATCATAACCACTCAAATATTCAAAATATCAAGATAAGTTTACTAAATTTTTCATCCATTATTTTTTTGTATAATTTAATTCATTCAGCAAACAATGTTCAAATTAGATATTAAAATTAGATATGGGACATATAATTAATGTTACTCTATGTGATAGAGATGTCAAAAAAGGTTGGGCCAAACATCTCTACTATATGAGTCCAATCATATTTATAAGTTCCAAATGGCACCCAAGGGTAAGGGAGGGTGAAATGGGTGTTCATAAAATTAAACAATTTTTCTAACTAATATATTCAATTAATAACAATCAATATAAACAACTGTAAGCAAATTAGTTAATATAAATTAATCAAACAATTAAACAACAATTTATAGAGAATTGGGAAGAGAGAATGTGTGCTTTGGCAAATAACCCTTGCTGAATCCACTTCCAAGACTCTTTTCGAAATTTCACTATAATTTGTCTTTCAAGGTAAAGAAGAACCATTGTATAATCCTTCTCAGTAAAAAGGAACCCTCTTGCAATCTTCTTCCAAGGTGAAGATGAACCTCAATCTTACTTATATCACCACCAAATACAGTAATATATTACCACAACCAACTATTACAACTCACAATACCTTACTTTATCACTTGATAAGTCTAAAATGGCCCATTTATAGAAATATGACACAATGACACTCTAACAAATGAAAGCTTCTTTGAAATGTGTGTTTACAATCCCAAAACCTAGAATCAACAATGGCTATTGGAGTTAAGAACTAGCTATTACAATGACTATATTTAATGCAAAAATTGACTAGTATGTTATATTTATAGCACCAGATTCACCAACTATTGGAAATTGATCAACCAGTAAAGTGTATTGGTTGACCAGTAAATCCCAATATGACAAATTGTTTGACAAATACATCAACCAATGATATAAGATACTTCTTCATATTTAACAACTTTAACTTAACTCATATAGGTTGACTAATCACCCCAAAAATATGATTTTAACAACTTTAAATGCTCAAAACTAATTTGATTAATCCAATTATGATTAAAACACATCCCAAAATGTTCCATAAAGATAATTTGAAAGATCATGAAGCTTTTGTACTAAAATTAAAAGCCCTAATGCCTCTTGACAAATGTAAAGACTTATACAATGAAGTAATATGAAATGATTATACATAATAAGCCTTTGGGATCATCAAATTAACAAAGTGAACTTATAAATAATAATATAAAAATGAAATGACCTTGACGAGCCTTAATCTTCATTTGTTTTTGTTTTGATCTTGATTTCATTGGTTGCAAACTTTAACTTTTCTTTGTCAATTTCATTTATTATCTTCTTAAGTTTATGGCTTCATTTTGTTTTAATATGTCATTTCATAAAAATAATAAACATATTAGTAATAATTATGTTTGCTATCATAAAAAAAATTGATTAGAACCTCCCTTGGTTCGTCTATCTCCTAGTTTTTGATGATGATAAAACACTTATGATATTAGAGAACAATAATAAAACTAAGCACACAAATAAATATCAAGATAGTGATTAACTCCACCTTAATTCTTACATAAAATATAATTCAATAAGAATAGCATAATTAAATATAAAAAAGAGGTCTTTAAAATCAAAGAAATATCTATACATTAAGATAACATAAATTTACTCAAGCATATCATATAAAGTGCAAGAAATACAAAAATGACAAAACAATTAATCTCCTTAAATTTAGTCACTCCCCCTGAATGTTATCTCTCACCCTAAATCTAATATCACCAAATTTCTCCTTCTTTTTGAATCATAAAAAATTCTATTAACAAAAATACATAATATAAAATCTCTTGCATTAAGATAACTTTATTAAAAAGATGAATTTGATCTTAATTATCAAACTTTCTCAGTAGAGAATTCTGTTAACTATTTAAAGAATCAAAACAAAAGTTTAATTTTGATAGTGACATCTCTAATTGTGTCTAATTTGAAAAACCTCCAATTTTGGTATTATGCCTAAGTTTAAATATTCAATTAAAGCACTAAGAGCAAGTTTTAAAAAACTAAAGGTTGTAATTATAATAAATAAAAACATAATTGTGATATCCAATAATCAATATCATAAAAGAAGGTATTGATTTGAAAGCCTCAAATTTTTAAAAATATGAGCATGAAAAGTTCTCAAATTACCCAAATTAAACAAAATAAAAAATGTATTGATGTAAGTGAATGTGAAAAAACAATAACTCCTTTTATCGATTTTAAACAATAATTCTTAATTAAAAGAAAATTTGAAAATTCCAAATATGAAATTCAAGAATGATATTTGATACAATCTAATGAGATTTTTATGTAATAGAACAAAAATTACAAGAATAAAAGAAAAGAGGGGAATGATATATTAAAAATAAGAGGACTAATTGACCACATGTCTTGACTAGTTGACCAATGTTTTTTTCATTGATAAGAAAAAATAAGTAGTATAGGCATGAAACAAAAACTAGTATGGATTTAAAATATGATCTACTTGTTTCCTTGTGAAGTATATTGGTCATTATTTATTAACCAAGCGTAAAAACCAAACTCTTCACAAACTCTCAGGAAAGAAGGGAGTCTCAAAATTAGGGACATTGATCGACCACTGGAGTTTATTGGTCAACTAGTGGGGGCTATTAGGGTGATCAAACAAGCGACCAGACAAAGCACAAAATCACTGGAAAGGTAGAAAACATGGTTTTTGGTTACACTAGTCACCTACACTTAATATATTGGTCAATCAGTATGTTTTAAAAGGTAAAAACCACTTTCAACTTAATTTTAACCATCAAAACACTTAATGGGTTATAGTAAAAAAATCAATCAAGAATTATCAAAAACCTTAAAAGAGACTTCAAACATAAAAAGTCAATCAAGAAAGTAAACCTTATCCTTATTTAATGATTTAGAAAAATTATTTCCTAATAAATATAAAATTTAAATTAGTGTCCTCATTTTGTATATAATCTCTAGGTCTAGGTACTTAAAAAAATAATTATTATACACTTTATTCAAAAAACCCAAACAATCATCATTGAAAATTTATACTCAAATTGACACATACATGCAATTTATCACATATTTCTAAATTATAAAATAATTACCTTATATTGAACATTACTTATGAGGGACATAAATGAAGATTCTTCTTAAGTTTACAAAACCTATAAGGCCCCAATATATACCTTAGAAGCATTATTGTATGTCTAGGGTGTATTAAGAAGTGGTAATAAAGAATTAAGTGTATCTAAGCATAGTAAGGCACATAATGGTAATTAATTTAAAAGATAGGGGTAAATTGGTAAGTTATTTATTTAGGCATAGACATGAATAATTAGATGTGAAAGATGGACTAGAATGAAATCAATTGATGATTTGATATGCCAATGTGGTAAAGGATGAAGAGGGACCATATATGCAAATTTGCCAAAAATCAACATATGGTCCAATGGGATTAAAGCATATGTCTAAGACAAGAAACTTCATGAAAAGAGAAGTAAAAGATAGGGGAGAGGGACATGTATTTAGAGTTTTAATTCCAAAATTTTCTCTTCTTATCTCCTCTCCATTCCATCTCCTTAATTACATCATTTTGTATGAGGTATCAAGCTAATCCTAGGTGAAAATCAAGGTAAGAGTAAGTGGTTTTTCTTCTCATCTTCATCTTTTCTTACTTTGCTCATGAAGAGCTAGAATTATAAGGCTGGATATGGTATTGAGATAAGTATTTTTGGTGTTTCTAGTTGGTGAATCAAGCAAAGATAAAGGGGAAGAGAAGGAAGAGCACTATAAGAAAAGCTAATTGACAAATTTTAAGGTTTAGGATTGCACTTAGTTAATTTCTATATGTGTGCATATTTGAATGTGTACAATGATTTATTTGGACATGGAATGGATTCTAGAATGATGTCTTGGTATTACTTTGCATCGAATTGGTTAAATATTTGTTTGCCTATTTTTAGACCCACTGTGAGATTAGCCCAAATTTCACCATTTTGAGTTTTTCACTTCCGTTTTTTCACCAAATCATATCAGAACCTTTTTAATGTTTATGAAACTTTGCAAGCACCTAGAAATAAATGAAATATGACTTACTATATATGGATCAGGTGATTAAACATTGAAACTTAAGATTAAACATAATGTATGCCAAAGAAAATTTAAATGTACATAGATGATTTGTATGCATATTTATTGCTTATATGTGTATAGTATGATTATACAAGTTTGATTTTAATACCCTCCTAATAGTGATAAGTTATGACTTACACGTATGAACTTAAAAAACAAATTTTATGATTTTAATGAATATCATATGACTTGTCAATATGTTAATCATGAAATTGGTAAATGATTAAAGGAGAACGTTACAATGTCTGCTTCATTATCTTAGTGATGGATAGATAGGTATGCCTATAGAGTTATAGTGCAATTGCTATAGTTTAATACCATTGGTGTTTTCATTTCGATACCTCTGGGTATCCACAATTTAATGCTTCTAGGTTTTTGCAGTTTGATATTTTCGGATATCCACAACTCCTGTTATCCACACCCATAGGAAAATGCAGGCTTAACATAGAAAGGAAATTAAATAGTTATAAATAAGAGAGACAACATGATGACATGTTTGAATTGATGAGCTTTATAAATCAATATTTGGCTTCTAAATACGAATTTATGTCTTATGATTGAAGCATATTTGTATTATGTACTTTGCTTAATTAAGTCATCATTGTTTACATCAATTTATGATATTCATGAATATTTGTGTTCTTGGTAGATGATTGCTGTGAATGGTCATCCAAACTAAGTGTCTCCCTACTAAGTTTTCAAGCTTAGCACGGTTGTTAATCTGTGTAGGTCTAAGTAATAGGAGTAAGGCACATGGATCATTTGTAAGGACTAAGGTCAGCCATTAGAAGTAAAAGTACATGTGGATGTGTGTTTTGATTAAAGAATGTTTGTATATGTAATGAAGGAAAATGTAGTTTCTTAACAGTTTGTAATTAATAATTTAAGTTGTGTTTAATATCTCTTTTAGATTTCCATATAAATGTAATGATGTAATACTAATTTTAAATGATGATGTAATACTAATTTTAAATGATAATGTTAAGAGATATGAAATTTTGTAATATATGTACAACATTGAAGAGATAAATGAGTGATGATAATCCCTATAAATGAATATAATTGTATGCCATAAATGTATGTAGATGCATTTAGGTGCTATGTGTGTAGATGATTGTAGGTTTTCTATAAGGGATGTTACAATTAGTAATAATTATATTTTTATTATCAAAACACTGATTGGAACATCCCTTAGTTCAGTAATATCATTTCAACAACATTAGTAACTAATTCTTTTTAATCACATTTGAAAAATATTTTCAAAGTTTCATTGAAAATTAGTCAAAAATTTTAAAATATAATATTAATTAAAAATAATGAAATATTTTTCTTATTACTTTAGGTTAACGAATCCTATATTGATCACTGAACTATCTTTATATAGTTCATATGATATCTAATAATTACTAATTGAGATACCATTGGCTATGATATGTCCTAAGTAGTATTAAAATATATTATTCTTTATATGAGATACTTTAGAGATCTCAAGTAAAAAGGTTTGTTATACAATCATCACAATGAGCATCTCTATAAACACATAAGTAATGTTCCATATGAAATTCTCATATATGATTAGTACTATTGGACCCCGTTTCTGAAGGCCAACTTTTAATCTGATATCATAAGAGTTTGGATCCCATTTTTGGAGTCCAACTATCCGGAATATCATAAGACATGAGCTTATTATCCTGTAGGGTTATTTCCATGGAATCTCCTCAACCAACACCAATTCATCTTCATTCTTATAACATCCCAAAAGTTTCCTATTCGATCAATATAGATCAAGAAATGCTTAAAACGCCAAAGTGTGTTCATAACCAAGTTATGCTCCGCAACCTCTTCCCTCACTTTCTTTCCATCAATCTTTTTAAAATCAACACCAAAGACTACCCATTCTTATGAAGATATAGGAAAATGTGTTAGGAATCTATTGGTTCAATAATCACTTCATTTGGAGGTCTGCAGATCAAAATATCATTAAAATACCAAAGTATGTTTAGTACAATATCCAATTCACACTCTTCAAACATATTTTGGTACAAAAGACATAACATTCACTAGAGTTATCGGATTGAGGTCTTTTTAGGACTTTTTTGAAGAGGACTTTGATATCTACAATTTTTATGGGACCTTGAAGAGATATTTTGCCATTTAGAGGGTCAAAATCAAAATTTTCCGAAAGTGTACAATGTATGTCCGTTAAACGGACATACACCTCCACCTAATGGACATACACGGGCTCTAAGATGTCTTCCAGACCCGTGAAGGTTTGTTTAACGGGCATGGACTAGTTTGGGGACATTTTTAGACCCAAAAAGGTTCGTTTAATGGACTTAAAGTCCGTCTAACAGATATAGGTGAGACAAAACTCCCTCCAAAACATCTCCTATGGTTCCTACATTCATTCTAACATCACTTTCACTCATAATTTTCCTAAATTCACTCCTTCTAATGCAATATCACTTCTTAACCATTCAATTACCAAAATGATTTCATTAATTTTCCAAATCTCAACTCAAATGATTCATCACATGCAAAAAATTCTCATCTTTCACTATAGTTGTCCTATATATATATCCTACGCAACATTACTAACTTATAATGATCATATCTCTCAATTCCAATATCCAAAAATTTCATACTTTATGTCATTGGAAAGCCAGAAAGATAATATACAATTTCAAGAAGACAATTTTGTCCAATTCAACTTAGATTAATATAGTTTTTTCCTTGAAGTCAAAACACATATTCCACCTTTGTGAAAGACTTGAAAATGTAATGAACAAACTTTGAGAGTCATGATCAAAACACAATCATATTTCATTATCATCAAAAGATAAGGATTTTACAAAACTTCAAAGGGCATTCCAAGCCACAATACAAGATTTCACAAAATCCTAAAATACAAAGGGTACTTGAACGATAATTGCTCAAAATGTGACTGCAGTCTTGTTTTACATAAATTACTTTAAAACAAAACAAAATAGGCAAGTTTGGAGTGATGCCTTAACTCTCGGTCACTCGATCTCTTGCTTCTCACCTGAATAGGGGAAGGAGAGTGGGGATGAGCTTAAAAGCTCGTGGGTAACAAGTTTATAATGAAAAAATAAGCAAAACCTTGAAAATATTCATTTGTCATAGGAAATTCATATTGAATTCATAAAGCACATGTTTGTCAAATTCTCATCATGTAATCCAATTCACAAACAACACAATTTACGCATGCATCAACTTGTTCACAAAATCATAAACACATAAGCACATCAGAATGGTTTGGGTAGGTCCAAAATAGAACGTACTGCACATTTTTACATAATAGTTATGTGTAGCCATGAACAGAACGTACTATCGCAATCCTACATAGTAGTTTTGCATAGCTTTGAACTTAGGGGAGTCCGTGAAAGAGTTCCATGTCACTAATGAGCAGGTAGGATGTAACATCTCGTTACCAATGTGAAGGGCATATTGGTAATTCGGGTGGATTAGGATTGAATGCATACATACTTTGATTTGCACATGCATTAGCCTCTATAAATTTTGATAAATGTTTATTATTGCACTAGCATATGTATGTACATACGTGTATGACAGATTTCCGACTTAATTGTAAAAATTAGAGATGTTGTGATTTTAAGGTTAATTGTGCCTTGATTAGTGAATTGAATTGTCAAATTGAATTTTAAGGATTTGAAA
>JANIHY010000210.1:44154172-44166891 GCA_027479065.1 Erythroxylum brevipes
AATTAAAATTATAATTAATTCTAATTAAATATCAATATATCACCAAATAAGATTCAATATCTCATATTAATCCTGATTTAATATATATCTCATTTTTAATCATAAAATTTCTTAAAATTTACAATTAAGTCTAACTTAACTAAAGGACCTTTTCTCTTATTAACATGTTCTTTATGTGTGATCTATTAGGTTTCTAAATATATTGGCAATAGATATAAATATGTCCTTAAATCATATTTAATATTAGATAAATTAAACTAATTTAATTTATCTTTAATTCTCTAATTAAATAATTTATGTCTATAGATCAAGATTGTCGTATAAAAAGACATCACGAATTTTCAAATATTTAGGAATGTCAAGATGGTTTTGTGCATGATTTTTCTATATAATTCAATCATTTCTTCATACAATATTTCATAGAATTAATATCAACTCTATTTTAAGTCCAATTATATTAGTTCTCCATCTTTAGCAATTTATTTAATTAACGATATTTGAAAACTATTTTCAAATTGTTCTTTTTACCTTGACCAAAGATTTTCCAAATCAATATTTAATAAAAAACAATGGAACATTTTTCCTAATTATTTTATAGTGGGGAATCCTATATTAATCACTTAACTACTTCCATAGAACTCATGTTATATTCAATTACTACCGATTGGGCTACCTTTGACTAGAATAGGTCATAAGTAGTATCAAAACATAGAAATCCCTATATAAGATACTTTGGTGATCTTAAGTCAAAATATCACCTATACAGTCATCATAATGAGAATTTTCATAGACATGCAAGTAATATTCCAATGGAGTTCTCACATTGGGTTAGTTTAGTGAACTTGTTCTTTAACAAACACCCGCACATTTTTTAAGTATCTTTATACTTATTGACTACTTTCTTCATAAGGAAGCAAGATAACATTTGCTAGTCTTTTAGGCTCTATTAATGTCTAGTCTTAATTGAATAATGACTATGAAAAATTTAAGGATAACATATAAATGCAATATGAATCTTATAATTATGATCTCATAATAATTTCATTAGTAATATATACTTATCCCATGGACTTTACCAGATACAGCTAAATATGTATAAGATAATGAATGTCTTTAAAAAATTATGTCACAAAACAACAACTAATCAATTAGATGTAAGTCATAAACCAACATCCTCCCACTTGCACTAAGTCAATCATTTAAGTATTTTATACCATATCACCATATGAAAATCATAATACTACTGGGACAATGGTTATGGAGAGAATTCTATAAAATTCTTTATAGTGACTACTTGCTTAAATCTTACAACTTTAATCTTAATCATAACCATAATTAAGAGAAACTTCCTAAATACATAGTTGGCTCTTTAATAAGACCTTAGCTCCTTTTGTATGCCTAACGACTCTAATATTTCACTGTATATTACTATTTGAACAATGTGAGAAACTATATCAAAATCATTAAAGAACTTATTGATTCAAATAATCATTTCCACTAAATGAAAACAATATTTTGGATTAATTAGCAATTAATGTTACATAGGAACCTTTCCAATCTAAAATAATATCATTCAAGTAAAACATATCGTAAGTAGGATTCACTTCCAAAGTTAATATTCATATAACCTTGAACTCAAAATATCAACTCGTACATAGAATAATGGATATCTTTAATACTTTACAAGTATTAAATATCTTAATACTAAACACCTTAATTTCATTATTTTTGTTTTTGAAATAGAATAGGTAAACAATTTTTTTATCTATCTTTATAGATCCAATTCCTATAATTAACTTGTTAACTTTTTCACATCTAATAAGAGTTATTCTTTGACAATTATATTTTTAATTTGAAAATATTAATTTTGATCTGTATGAGTAATATGTCTCTATGTACACTAATCTTCTTGTAAACATATAAATTCACAATGATCTTTAAAATATTTTTTTTGAATTTATCATGAAAGTAAATCTTTTGATATCTTATAGTCTTTCCGTTATACATCAGATGTACTAGTAAAGGTTCTGGTTCTAATTGGATATATTTTGATGAGATTTGAACCATTTAAATTTCATCTTACTCCCACTATTTAAACTTGAAAACTATTGCCCTATAAGTATTCATTGAAATAAAATAAAGTTAGTAGATTATGTAAGTTTGTATCCAACCATTTGGATATTTCATAATCTTTATTATCTAATTTAGTTCTAAACTTAATGGATGAAATATATGCTTTAAGTAAGCATCACATCCCATAATCATTAACTTTGACTATTTCAAATTCATACTTGTTCATATCTAATGTGAAATCTTGTTAATTGATTTAAGTAAAACTTTTGATGCTAAGTTTTAGTACTAGGAATAGCAATAAAAGAAAGAAATACTACATCATGAAATATGTCATATTGTATTTTCCTTCTTACACAATTCCATATTATTATGGATTTTTTAAAAGAAATTAATGAATTTCATATTGTAATGATAGAGTCATTACAAAACCTTACAAATCAAACCACTCTAAGTCAATAGAGATTACACCAGCTACACTTACAAAATTATAACATAATTAAGGATATGACGTTATTTTACAAGTTTATTATGATTTTTAGCCTTAATGTGATGAAGTCTTTGTAGGAACTTCTCAAAGCAATCAATCTTAGTTTGGTAATGTACCTAAGCCAATTGTAATTCAAGATATCCTTTGCTTCCCTAAATCGTTTAGCATTCCCCATTCTCTTTATATAGTGAACCAATATAGCAAAACTAATCTCCTTTTAAGTTGTATTTCACCTTGGTTACCCATATGAGTGTATCTGCCCATGTCTAATTATTCTCTTTCATATTGAATGTTAAATAAAATATCTCTACAATTGATTAGTTGGAGCACATTTAAAGAATATCGGTTCTAATGTCTTCAACATGTATCCACATAATGCACATTCTAGATCAGGCACTTGAAATTTCAACTAGTCCTGTGTTCCTAACCTTTGGAATATGCTAACCATAGTATGAATGAATGAGTTGGTGCAATCTTTGAGTCCTATATGAATTTGTGATACTGGAATTTATTCAAGGGTCTCAATAGTAGCCTTTTACATGAATCCGATGAGAATAGTTTAGAATTGTACAAATCCCATAATGTAGAATCAGGTTGAAGTTAGTTAGCCTGGTAACTTAGGAGATTTCCCATAATGATATTAGAACCACTGGATAAATGAAAAGGCTAGCTCAATTGCCATTTTGGACTAGTATTGGAATATTAGTGGTTATAAGGGTAGGACCCCTTAGGCTATAGGAGTACGAAGTGGGATATAATCACCCTAATAGATGCCAATTTTCATACGAGAACTTCATGTTACTTCCATTTCTAATAATGTGTTGGATATGAGGTTGCATAAACTGTCTAGTGTTCAAGATCTGTTGAAATGCATAGGATTGTGTTCATTTACACTAAATGATCTATATGCTTTCTTGTTTGATATGCAGCATATGGATCCATTTCACCCAAAGACTTTCTTTCTCCATACAGATTCTTTAGATTATCTTAGACATTAGTACTCTAGCCATCCTAGTAGCTGATGTGATTCCAAGGCCTTTATATAAATTAACCAAGAAAATTATGCACCATTTGACCTTGGAGGGGTTTTTCATTATAGTTATTCTATACATTCGATATGAAATCTTTGACAATTCTATCAATATTCTAAAGTATACTCTTTGGCAATGCAAGGTGAGATAACCAATAGATGTGCAAGATGTCAGGGATAAAGATAGCCAAATGTAGTCTCCCTCCATATGAAACGAATCTTTTGCTCTATATTAAGATTATCTTCTCAATTAAGGATATCAAGAGCCTGCATTCTATTTCCTTAATCTTTTTGTTGAGACTAAAACATCAACATAGGTTACAGGATGCTTGTAGAATCTTTAAGTCTGTATTAGAAGTCAAACTTATAAACTCTACTCGATTATGTTTGGATAGATAGATAGAACACTTATTTGGTTTTTAAGTCAATCCTAAGATTTCCCTAAACATTTGTAGAGAATGTAGCAATACTCCAATTGATAAAGGATCATTAGCACACAACGTTAATAGATAATTACCAAAAGAAAGTTATGAGATTTTAAGATTTGCACATCTTTTATGATACCTAAATTCTAGACTGTTTGCATCATTCATAGTACTGATTATGTGTAATATCTCCTTAGTGATTTCAAATTGGTAACGGGATAATGGATCTCCTTACCTTAGACCTTTTGAAGCTTTAAAGAGTTATGATGGCTCTCTATTGAGTGGCACTATTAAGGAGACAGTTGTGATGCAAACATGAATCCATTTGACGAATTTGTCTGGGTAACCAAAAGTTTGGGGCCATGGATGATGAATGTCCATCCTAATGTGTTAAAAGCCTTGGTGAAATCAATTTAAAGAGCATAACTATTGATGTTAAACCAGGACTTATCTAAAGAGCTCCTGAGCTAGCATTATATTCTCTCCCATGCTTCTTCCAAGTACATATGCTCCTTGGCTTCCATTTATCACCTCAAGAAGGTATTTCTTATGTTGATAATTTGTATAAAAACTTTAATATTGCAAGTATATAGATCATATCTCATAGTATAAAAGGTATCATTCCTATGAGGATAAATTAGTCACCTAACAAATCAAATGCATTTTTTCTAAGGTAACCAAAGATTGATTGAATTGATTTAAAATAAATTAATTTAAATTTAAATTAATAAAGTCAAACAATTGAATAATTGAAACTAGTAATACGAATAAAGTTAATCAGTGATGGAAATTTAGGAATTATTTTTATCCTTGGTTTATATCCCCTTTATCTTGTTGATTTAATTATATTGGATCTTAGATATCCTAAGGTTTTAATTACCTCCTCTCGAGATCTAATCAAGTAAACCCAATTGAAATCAATAATAATAACTTTGCAATATCTCAATTCACAAAAGTAATTCTAAGGATAATCAATTCACAATTAATACCTCTTTTTAATTATTTATTAATATGATATTGGTAGGTATATTAAGTTACCAACTCTCTTTGTGCATCTTAACACATATGAATTAATTTAATCTCTCGATTTATTATCAAGTATAAGCATAACAAATATGACAAAGGATTAATATGTATTGAATTTAATAAGAATAAGATTTTAACAAAATAGTCAAGAACAATCACTAATATAGATTTAGGAACCCATAATCATGTTCAACATCTTAATAATCCAAATCATCATCCAAGAAATGAAATATATGAAGAGAAAAGAGAGAAAAATAGTTGGTGTCTTGATTTGGAAATTTGGAAATTTGGAGTTACTCTTGATGCCTCTTTTATCTCTTTAATTCTGATGTGCAACCTCCTTTTGGATTTTTTTTAAATCTTCAAATGCTTCATGAGGCTTTTAGGGTTTCTCCACTTAATTTAGTTTTAAACATAGCCACGAAATGTCAATAATACAAAAGTTTTGCATGATGAAAAACACTCTATCGTGATAGTGGCTAAAGTCATAATAAGTCATAATCATGGCTACTGCCTTATCCATACTCTCTGTCACTATCCTTACTAAAGTCATGACCATGACAGAGAGGGCATCCATGCAACTACTCCTAATACATGACAGTGCAATTTTTCACGATTGTGACTGCTTCTATTGTCTAAGTTCTTCTCTATTCTTCAATTTCTTGTTTCCACTAACTAACGAACACATCAAACACACCTTGAAACATAAAATTAAGATTAAATCCTTGCTCTAAAATAATCAAAAAATTAAAAAACATAAAAAAAATTAACAAGAACATATTTATAAGTCTTAAATATCAGATTATCATCTAAGAAAACACTTCAAAACACACTCAAACCTCTTGAAAACACACTATAATATACACCTATCAACATCCCCACACTTAAAATATTTTGCTTGTCCTCAAGAAAAATTAAAACCACACACACACAAAAAAACACAAAAACATATAACACACAATTATGCAGGAATGCAATAATGGTACAATGACATTAAATCTCATGTAATGAACTTAACCTTAAACATCAACCACTTAAGAAAGTGCCAACATACTAACTTATTCCATTGATTTTTAATTGCTTTGATTTGAATATAAATATCAATCAAAATATTAACACCCTATTCATACAACTATGACACTTGTAACCATGCACTTATTGTCATTAATCAATTAAAATGGCAATTTATCACTAAGTAAGCCTTCATAAAAATTCTACTTTTTTAAAATATTAGTAGGTTTTATTTTATTATAAGCACCATATTTTTTTATTTTCTTTAATGATTACCTAGTCTTTTGACGCAAAGACAAACACCTTGTCGTGAATGTCCCTCAGTTACTCATTTTTGTTACTTTTTTTATTTAGCTTGGTTGTAGTGTCATTCTAGCCTTTTGATATGAAGACGAACATTTTTTAATGAATGCCCCTGGTTACTTAGCTATATCACAAGTTTCAAATAGCCACCAACTCTATTCTTAACCCAATTTTCTTAAAAAGGGCTAGTAGAATAGGAGTTTTTATTTAACACTTTTTAATTACATTCTTGGCCTACCTAACTTCTTTTTAGTTAATCACTCTCATGAAAAGATACTAATAATGCCAAACAATTTATTTAAATGTAATTATAAATGTATACAAGCAAGTGTCATAAAGTGAAAGAATAGTTGCCATATCCTAATTAACATACATATTCACCCCAAAGATACTTAAAACATAAATTTCACAAGTTATTATGCCTTTACAATTTAAATGACCATGTTCAAAGATAAGCCAATTCCATTCAATTCATTCCATTGACACAATGCACTCATCATGCAACCAAATGTTCACACAATGCCAATATAATCAAAACTAAAACAATGCAATTGTAAAATTCACACAAAAATGATATGCAAATGCATATAGGTCCCCACACTTTAAAAAAACATCATCCTCAATATGGTAACCAAAATAAATAAAAAGTAAGAGCAAGGAAACTTATGATGATCTAGGTAGTGATGGTGTTAGAGATGGAACTTAAACACCTTAGACAATAAAAAGTCTAAGCAATTTCTTAATATTATTTGTTTTCCCAATATCACTAAATATTTAAATCATAAAAAAAGAGAGGGAGGTTGTAATCTGTTATGATGATAACAAAATATGTTGCTACTAATATTTTTCTCCTTATGATATTAATAAATTAATATGTGAGATATAAAGTTCAATAGAAGAGTAAAACGATAAAAAAGATCCAACTAAATCAGTTGAGCAATCAAAATATGAAGAAAGTGAGCAAAATGGAACACATATGTAAATCAAGTGAAGAACCAAGAATAAGGATGAATCAAGTATATGAATACTTAAACAAATTATTTTAATACTTTTTGTAACCTTACCTTAGACATTTCAATGAATTAAGGACTCAGTCATCAGATAGTCACTTGTATATAGGGGATAATGCGTAAATCCTTTCTTAATCAAGAGGATATTTATTTTGATCCTTAAATAAATCCTCTTAATAAACAAAATTTTGAAAATATTTAAATTGGTTTGGAATCAAGTTTTGTATAAATAATAGTATTCTATCTTTGAAAAACTTGTTGCAAGAAGATAAATTAACTAATATGGTTATTTATGCAATCAATATTAAAATTTTTGATATACTGGTTAACTAGTGTGGCAATATGATCGATCAGTGCTTTTTAAAAATATGTAAAATGAACTAATATGGAACATTAGTCAGTTAGTGTATTATAATGGTTGACCAATATGCAAAATGATCGAATAATGTTACTATTGATTTATAAAAGAAAATATTCAGTAAGGCATCAAAATCTTGGATCAAGAAGCATCACGCTTACAACTTTTAGCCAACAAAAATGAAATCTTACAAATTAGACGAAGCTGTAAAATGCAACTTTTCATTTTTTTTGCTAAGCTTCTATTTTGACTTAAGTCCTTAAATGTGTTCCTTTCTTAGATGCTCCATTTGTCTTTAATCAGAGTACTTAATTTTTTCCTATCCTTGTAACCACTAAATGAGTTCTAATTTCAAAGAAAGGTTCTTTAGTGAAAGATGATGAGCTTCTGATTACTCTTTGAATGCACGGTTGTTCCTCTCCTTCCATAGATTCGATACTAGGTAAGAAAGCACAATTTGATAGACATTTGTTTTCTTTTATTTCATATGAAATTCTTTTACTCCACTTTATTATATTTCACCATGTATTTGGTGGAGGACCAATCTTGCTTTATGAATAAATGTTTCCTATGCTTTCTATAAGTATGAGAAATTGAAAAAATGTAATTATGTGTTTCTTGATCAACATTGCATAGGTAGTAGCGATTTGGGATTACTAGATATCTGGTTAGTCTATCAATTTTAGGTAATTTATGTTTCATATCTAGCCATGGTACATTGGAAGCAAATGGTAGCAAATGTTTAGACCTAACCAAATTATGCCATATAACTTCTGATTCTTTTTCAAGAACAATTTCCTAACCCATTCTTTTGAAAATTCCCTAACTTAGTACTTTCCTATACTAATTTATCCTCCTTTCTTAGGTCTGGTGTTATATTGGATAGATAAGATAGGATTATAGAGTCTGAAATCAATCTAGTTAACACTGCTTTGTTGGAGATGACTTGGTGTATAATAACATCCTGTTGGTAGATAGTTTTAATGGGTTGTAATAGGATTTGGTTCTACAGTATCCTATAAGGTGACCATTTATCCTTCTATAATAGTGTTTTCCTCACATCCTATATTTCCTAGGATATTGATTGGTTTAGTCTATCCTTAATCTTAATAATATTTTGCATAATTAAAAAGACTTTTCTTGGAAAGTTATAGCTCCAAAAGAGCGAATCTTTGATGTAGTAGCTATGTACCAATCTAAACTATAGTGATAATTTATCTTTAATTAGTCCCTATATGTTTTTATCTCACATTTTCATGTTTACTACCTTTGCAGGAATAAATCCAAATCCTCCTTGGTAAGGTAGCATAACTCCTTCATTTAACTATGACCTTACTTGCTTTCTTATCACTTCCACTCTAAAGGAATCTTCTCAGTACTTTTTTTCAATTTTTTTGACAATGATATTTGGGAGAATTAGCTAAGTTGCCAAGTAAACACTGAAAGAGCTCAAAATTAAGGAAATTAGTTAGGCTCTTCCTAATAGTGATAAGGATTTGAAGATCCTATTAGATAAATAACTTATAGTATAAGAAAGTTTGATTATAAGAGGATATTGGGATGCTAAGGTAAGTTAGAGGGGACTTTTGAAACTTGAAAATAGTTAAGGAAGTAAACCAGTTTGCATACTGAGTTGCACTTATAAATAGGTACAATCCACTTTTCTTATTGTTAACCTACATTCCAGACATTTAACTTAACATCTTCAAATTTATAATTAGTGAAGTTATTGAGTTGGAGTCAGTTATAGAGAAAATAATTAGGTCAACTACAAAGTTTAGGCATAAAATTCTCTCCTTTTTGAATCTTGAATGGAACTTAAAAAGGTTGTCTTTCCACCACTATGACTAGTAGTCTATTGAACATCTCCATGCTAATTGCAAATAGTTGTGAAGATATTGGATCACCCTGCGTCTATCCCTTAGGACTTCTAACCATACTAGATGGTTCGCCATTGCGAAAGAATCATCGTATGCCCCGAAGGATAGATTATTATGAGCCATACTTGCATTCAAGTATTTACTTCAAAGGAAACGTGTGTATCCAAAGAAATCCAAACATATAGAGAGTTTTGAATATGAATGACTAATCCATAGATTTATAGGCTTTCTAAAAGTATAACTTTAGGAAGCAATTTTTGCTACTTTTCTTCCTTATATAATGTTTGAATAACTCCTGGAAAAAATATTATCTCCAATTTGCCTCCTTGAAATATAAACACCTTTATAGTATCGAATATAAGCTAGCAGGACTTGCTCAACCTTTCAGCTAGAATTTTAAAGATAATTTTACATATTGAATTACAATATTGATCTATAGTCATTTATTGAAGTCTTCTCATCCCTTTAGGAACCAATATAAGAAAGTCTTATTAAGTTCCTTTAGGAGTCTCCTTTCTTGGAAAAATTCCTTAATAACTTCAGTTACTATCTCCCTAGCTTCTTAATCCTTGTTTCCAAAATACCAAAGATAATTGGCTTATTTTCATAGATAAAGTTCCTAATCTCTAATTTCTTTATAGAGGAGTTTATTCCCCTTATATTCCATATGATTAAATTCATACTCCTTATAAAGAAGAAGATTGTCCATATTTCCTACTATATTTTCTTCTAATTTGAGTTCTAAATTCATCATACTTCTCTTGAGTTAGAATACTTCATTCTCGATAGTATGTTCAGGTATAAGATGTTAACTTTATGTTTCTTCTTATGGCATCATTTGATTGAGTTTTTGGCTTTCTCACTCCATTGACTCTTTATGAACTTCCAAACCTACATTGTTTTCCATGTTGCCATAAGGAATTACTTCATTATTTTTCTAAATCTGATCTATTTTAATTGTTTATTCCTCCCTTTCTATATTTCCTGTTAACTCTTAAAATTCACCAATTTAAAATTCTTCTTGTAGATATCCATATCTTTTTAAATGGGGACTTAAGGATTCCATACATATATGACCTTTACAACATCCTTCTCAAATTCCATATTACTATTTGGTCCCATGATTAGTATCTCTCTGGGTAAATCTTTCAATTCTTCCACTAATACACATATTCTAGCATAATAAATTAGCTTAATTTATGTTGTTGCTTAATCTAGATATAAGGGCTTACTAATATAACTTGCAATGTAGATTAATCCATTAGTAGCCCACTACTCTAGTGGTACTCCATCCACATATATCCATAATAGGATATTTGTGATTATGATGTCTTCTATGATTAATCCAATTTTCTAGGTTTGCAATGGGAGGAGTTTGGTCGTAACATGAAATGGTCTAACTCCAACTACCTTCTTTACTAGAACATTACTGTTGAATCTAAATAAGAATATATCTTCTTTATTCATATGCACTTTCTTAAGACCATACTGCTTCTACTTTGATATTGCTCCATATTTCATAACAGGAAAAGAAATAATCTTATCCTAGAAGTACCCTATGGGTTAGAACTCCAACAAGCTGCACTTTCCTTTAAGACATCAATGGGAGAGTTGTGACCTTCGATTCATTAAGTTTGCTAGGAGGGTAATAATAGAGTTTAGTCTCTAGTGTTGAATCTCCAACCACTTGAAGCCACGTATGCCTTTGGAGGTTCAAATTTAGGGGCTTTATTACTTATGCTTTTTGTTTAAGTTTATATGACAAAGTTAACTGAGGAGTATATGTCATGTCTGAATTACTGGGGATGGAAATGGCAAATGGAGGGGCTAAGTTAAGAGGTGAGAAAATGAATGAGGAATCTGACATTATACTAAAGAATGAAAGTAGATGAAAAATGGTGGGGATGGCATGAGAAAAGGAGAACAAGTAGAAAGGGAAGGACAAGCAGGTGAAGTTAAGGATGAAAGATAAGTGGAGCTAAGGGATTTTGCATTGAAGGAAGATGGTATTGTAAAGGTGGAGTAAGAGAAAAGGCAAGGGAGAAGATGGTATTGTAAAGGTGGAGTATCTTGAAACGTTGTCATGTTGTTAGTGTATGGGCTCAAATGTGAAGTCGTTTTGATAAGCATGATGTTAGTAGTCGTTGGTTGTTTTAGAAAGGGAGTCTATAACTTTGAAAGATGTATTAATACATTTTGAATCGTTTTCAATATATATACTTAATTCATTTTTTCAAAAAAAAATGAAGAAAGCAAACCTTCTCTCTCCTACAAGTTGCAAAGGTGGATTGACCAATGCTACTATTATTAGCCATTGTAGTGACTAGTTTTTATTCCTAATAACTAGTTCAGGTTATATTGAATATAAATAGATCATATATAACTTTTTGTAACTATGTAGGGTGCATTAGAAAGTTGTGAAAAGCTTTGAGAAGCTAAAGAAAGCATATCTACATTACAAAAAGCATATTAAGTCTTTATTCATTAGTGTGAGTTTTTGAGTCGTATACATGTAAGGTCATGAATGTAATAGTAAGGGACAAATTAAATGTGACTAACATTATTGAAAAATTAAGAGTGACAAGGCTTAGGTGATTTAAAAATGTTAAGAGGAGACACTCAAATACTCCAGTAAGAAGATTGGAGAAGATTGTAATTAGAGGCTGTAAGAGAAAAAAAAGAAGAATTAAGAAGAATAGGAAAAAGGTGATCAAGAATGATATGACACTGTCGAAACTTACCAAAGACATTACTCGTAATAGAAAACTTTGACGTACTAGGATACAGATGAAGGATCTCTTATAAAGAGATTAATATCATTCTCATAGGTCTTTTAGCATTTTCCTCTTATATCTAGCCCGAACTTTTTAATATGTAGCATTTTCCTCTTACTTATTATTATTATTATTATTATTATTATTGTTGTTGTTGTTGTTGTTATTGTTATCATTATCATCATCACCATCATCATCATCACCATCACCATCATGACTATTATTATCATCATCGTCGTCGTCGTCGTCGTCGTCATCATCATGTGATTTTTTTTACTTTTCTATCTTTATCATATTATTTAGTTTATAACTTATTTCACATTTTATTTATTATTTATTTAT
>JANIHY010000210.1:44181492-44193323 GCA_027479065.1 Erythroxylum brevipes
TTGTGAAAATCTTGATAATAATCATGAATGCAAATCACAATGCAGAATATAATCATTCATGATAGTATGCAATGCGACCCTCATGCACGTCGCGGCGTGCGCCATGAAGCTCGTCGCGATGTGCAGGCGAAAGTCTGACTCCGAAAACCCAGATTTCGACATTTTCAACCTTAAATCCTTCCATTCTTCTACTACAACACATCTAAGCCATGAATTAAATCATATTCTACCATTCTAACCTGATTCTAGCTCAAAATCATCAACAACCACAACAAAACGCACAAATCGACAAAAGTTCACCACAAACCCTAAACCATCGATTTCTACTCAAACCAAACAATTCTAAGCTTAGATTCAACCTAAACAAGAGTAGAAGAGTGTAACTTACCTTAAGGAAGCTTGAAATCTGTCGGAAAACCGCCTGGAACTAACTTCCTCTTCTTCTCTTCTTCTTCCTCTCACTGCCGCGCGACTCTCTTCTTTTCTTCTCTTCTTCTTATTTTCTTTTCTTTTCTTCTTTAATCTGTTAAACCTAATGAGCACATGTACCAAAATACCCCTCTTAGGTAAGCCTTAAACCTTATAACTCATATGCCTTGATCATTTTGCCCTTAACATATCTACTCTTCCATAACATTTATTTCACACTAAATTCAAATCAATCCTAATTTTCCATGAATATTCTCAATAAAATCAAACTAGACCATAAATCATAAATCAAATTAATTCATACTTAATAACATCAAGAAAACAAAAATTTGGGCCCAACATAGATACTAGTATGTATAGTTCATGGTGTATAGTATGCACAGTATAGTACACGCAATTTACATAAACACTATGTACACATACAATATAGCATATGGCATGTGCATGCATTCATAGCAATTGTACATGTATTCTAGTACACATACCATGTTGCCATGCACATGTCACATAACTATTACCAATTAAGTACTTTATTGGTACAATACGTATGCTATGGTAAACTATGCACATATGCTATAGGGTACATGAATGCACCATGTATACCAGGTGCATTCATGTATAATACATGCTATATGGCAATAATTATACCGAATACATATTACAATGCATGAATATGCACATATGCTATGTACATATGTAATATGTTTATGCATTACAAACATATGCACATATGTACTGATACTAGTATAATCAGTACCATACACATTGTCTAGTATAATCAGTTATGTGCAAGTACATGTACCCAATTGCATGTGTACTATAGTGTACGTAATGGTGTGATAAAGTATACATACACTATTGGTATACATGGTGTATATGTATGAATGCAATAGGGTGCAAACACTATGATAGTGATGTATTTACATACGTATGCATATGTAATTGGTATGCACATATGCATACGTATGTAAATACATCACTATCATGTATACTAGTACACATGCATTTACATAATACACATATATGGTACACATCCCATACATATGTATGCATGGTACATATGGTAATGCATGCATAGTTATTGTAAATGAGTATGTAGAATAGTGTACTATATAATGTAATTGGTACACTATGCTTGTGAATGTGCACTAACTAGTGTAAATACTACTATTATACACTAGTTATAATAGTATAGTTATATTAGACTATGGGTGCACAAATATAACAGTAACAGTGTGTACAATTGCATGTACATAGTATGCACATTACATGTGCATGCATGGTGAACCATTATAGTATACATATATGGTTAGCATACTATTATATGGTGTGTATATAATGTATACACAATATTATACACAATAGTAGATACTATTGTACACACTGTTAGCCATGCTAACAATTATGATGTATGCATTGTACTATTATAGTGAACTAATGTACCAATAATGTATACACACCATTGGTGTACACAATGTATATACTAGTATGTATGCATATACTGTGCATTGTATTAGTGTACTATACATATAAATATACATGGTGTGGTTGTCATGTGTATATGCAATGTAGCATATTAAACATATGCACTTACCATGTGTACATTGCCACGTGATGATACCATAATGGTAGATATGTGCCATCAATTTACCATATATGTAACTAGTATACATATGCATTTACCCGGTATAATACATATTCCCTACATATGTAAATGTAACTATACTATAGTATAATGGTAACTCATACTAGTATAGTTGCATTAAAATGTGTCCCAAATGTGTTATGGTCACACATAGTATATTGGTACTATGTACCATTATGTATACGTATGCATATGCATATACTATAGTGTGCACTATGTAACCATTACATAGTTATATCCTATATGCAAGTGTATAGTACTGATAATACATATGTAGGTACCATATGCATATGTACACTTGTATATTTATATGTCAATGTACACTTATTCCAACATATAACATGTAGCCTTTTGTGTAATGAATTACATATGTACCGTATTATAAATGTGTACCATAGGTATGGTACACATGTGTACTAGTTACATAGTGGTAGTATGGTACACCATACTCTTTAATGTACTTGTATACCATTGATGGCTAGTACTCATGGATGTCAACATGAGTATGCATGTACATAGTATACATATGGTACACACGTATACCATGGTAAACATAAATGCTATTGATGCGGAACCCCAAGACCCTCAGTCAACCCTTAGAACTCGTTACCAATCAAATCAGAATTAGTTTCTTAACAAGCGATCAGATTAGGATTTGTTCTTACACCCAAGAACACTTATGACAAGAACCCAAGTTAATTTTTAGAAATCCCCTTGAACCCCAATCAGTTAAGCACTCAAGAACACAAGAAATAGGAATTAAAATTGATAACAAAAGATAAACTCAATTGCAATCAATAAGAACACCTTGTGCATAAACATAAAAGAAAGCAATCTCTCTTTCATTCAGATCTGAAATTTTCGAAATACAACTTGTTCTTGCATTACAACTGAAAATAGCCTTGTTATAGGCATTACAATGTAAGACAAAACAATAAAAAACTGAAATAAATGTCTTCAAGGTAGTAAAGAAGATGGCTGATGTGGAAAAAACGTGGTGGAGAAGGTGGGTGAGATGAAAAGACAATCTTCAATGTTGAGAGAGAGGTGGCTGCTGGAGAGAATAAGATGGAGAGTGAATATGACAGCCACAAAACCCTAAAACATGCTTAATTAAACCTAAAGCTAGTGGATTTCGAAATGGGCTTAAGTAAAATAACAAGGGGCCCATGTATTCTAACTTAAAAAGCTAAAATGAACCCATAAACCAAGTCTGAAAAAGAAGTGACTAAAAACCAACGTGGCCCCCTTGAAAAGTAGCTCATTTCACTTATTCTAAACCCAAAGGAGACAAGTAAAAACAACCCATAACAAAACAAACCCAAATTTGATCCAAAACAAGCTTAAAAACACAAACAGTCCAAACTAGTATGTTAGCCCAATTATGTAGACATACTTAGGCTCCAAAACATTTCCATATATGGACTTTCCGTATTTGGACAGCCCACTTTCAACATGGTTTTGCACATAAATTTGGAGTTGCTCCTTTAGACACTTTGCTCGGGACCTTGTGACCCGACCGACAAAACTTTCCATATTGGGGAAACCTTCTACGTTGGCACTTAAATGATCTTGTTTTTCTTGAATAGCCTCAATATGATTTCCCATGGCATCTCCATGCACTTTAGCTCCATGTTCCAAAACTAGTGAAGTTTCCTTATTTAGAACCCCAAAACTTTCCATATTTGGAATCATATCTAAATCACCTAGATTGCTTCTTGTAGCACCTTGAACGCCATTTGTATCATTTATTGTTTCAGTCGTCAATAGCCTTCATCTCCATTAAACTAGGCACATAACTCTTCCCAAGAAAGCTACAAAGGAGTTGGACAGAGTTATGAAAAAGAAGGGAGGCTTTGGGATCATTTCCGTAACACAAATGCAGAAAGTCTTGATTTGTAAGCAGCTGTGGAGATTGTATACTAATCCTGACGCATTATGGATCTAATAGATCCATGAATATTACTTGAAGACTACCAACTTTTGGCAGCTAGACTATTCTAGGATCAATTCTTCCATTTTTGAACAAACAATGGCACAGAGGGAGACTATCTACCCTTGCATTTAGCATCGAATTGGAAATGGAGCTAAGACTTGGTTCTAGGTCAACAAGTGGCTTGACATAAGTCCTCTTTCCAAAGTTCCCAATCTCTAACAACTAAAAAATTGATTGCCTCTCAATTCTAAAGTTTTGTCCCTAATTACCGATGGTGAATGGCATGGTGAATTTATACTCTATTGAACTATCTTCCTCAGATAAACATTGTTGTCCATGAAGATGTTATCTACTAGACATTGACTTTGAACGGACTGTTATTGATACATTCTTGTCATCAGTTGTTCACTACTTTATCATTGGAGGTTCCTTGGTTTATACTCTTATGGAGAAACTCTATTAGCCTCAAGGCTTCCTTTATAACATGGCTAGCAATTAGGAATTCGCTTCAAACAAATAGTCAATGTATGAAGATTAATTAAGATACCACATATTTCCTTTGTAACATAGTTGTTAAGGATTGAGACCACCTTTTTTTTCAATGTCAGTATTCCAAAGCTATATGGAGTCGAATATTGCACTTGTTACCTGTCAACAATTGTAGTGACAACTGGGACCACACACTAAATTGGATTGTTTATTATTTGAAGATTGGGAAAACTAATGCTCCCCTATTTCAAAGCCACTTTCACGATCACAATATACACCATTTGGAAAGAAAGCAATAGTCATTGAGCTATTGGTAAGAAGGAAGAAAAATACAAGCTTGTTGATCAAATTGTCAACCTCGTCAGAGCTCATCTCTGTGCAAAAAATGTGCAACACTAACTTTCTATAAACATGCAGCAAACTTGGTACGTATAGTCTCACCTCAACTAATGTAATTAGATATATGTCATATATTCTAATAGATAATTCCTAACCCTAAATTATTAGTCATGAGAGTTTCTTGTACGCCAAGAACTCTTGTTATTTTTTTATTTAGAAAATCTATGAATAAACCATCTTTTAATTTTCAAAAAGAAAATTTTTTATTAAAGTTGAACAAATTAAATTTTAAAAAATAAATAGTAGAATTTAATTGGACTTTGAAATAAAGTTGAACGACTAATTTTGACTTTAAATTAGTAAACTTGCAGAAATATAAAAGAGTTTGCAAATAATTTTAGCTTTATGTAATAGAAATTCAATAATATCCATCGCATAAGAAAATCAGGCAACAGGAACTGACTACCTGGTCGACAGCGGGAAGTGTCCTAACTATTTGAAGATCAACCAAGGCAATCAAATGAAAATTAGGTTATTACTGGTCAAAGGTCAGCACCATTTACATGCATCACTTGTCCTCAAGTTGGAATTCAGAGGACAAATATTTTGGTAAGTTGAGCCGACAGCCCCGCGACAGTTTTGAACAGTCGTACCCAATTACAGGATTCCCCGTTGCCCGCCCTTCAATTATATAATACATTATAAATATACCATCGCACATCGTTGGTTTGGTTGAAAAAGGCTGGATCTTGGATGGTCTTCGAGGTCATCGTTGTATATTACACGTACACGCTCCAATATAAAGAAGTATTTACTTGAAAAAGTAAATGTATGTACACTGAACCATCAAATCCATCCCTCTTAGTCTTAGGACTCGTCCTCTACCTGCGGAAAACACGTGAAGGCAATGCTCTATCTCAAAAACTGCAGCTAATTTGAGTGGACTTTGGATTCTTGTGTACAATATTAAAACTCCATTGCCTACCAAAACGAGAGCAATCTCTCAATCTCATGTCCTCTTCCCCGTATTATTAACTTGTTAAGTTTTCCTATTACAGTTTCTGACGCCATAGCACCTGCGCCCTTAAGAGATATATTGGAGCTCGTACAACTTTAGATTCTGCGCACAAAAACATCACAGTCACAGTCCCCCCTTCTCTCTCTCTCTTCTTTATTGATTCTATTACTTTGCAGTCATAATGGTGAAAGAACCCATGACTCCCGTCACATTAATGTCAGCCCTCGTCTCTATGTCCTGGAGACAGTCTTTTTAAGTTTTGATGTTATGTGATGAACTTATATTGTGACTCAATATGAAACTGAAGACTGATACGTCATGGCTTACACTAGTTAAACGAGCATTCAAGTCGCCAACTAAGGAGAAGGAGAAAAGTAGCAGAAGAAGAGATGATCATAATCAACTGGAAGAGGAAGGGAAGGTAAATGATCTGTTAGAAACCGGGAATCGTGGTGTCCATATGTTTGAACATTACGTGACAAATGCGTATATATATGTGTGTTTGATGTCTTGGTTCATGGCTTTTTGAGTCCACGCAGAAGAGGGAGAAAAGAAGATGGCTATTCAGCAGGAAAATCAATCAAGTTCAACGATGTGCAGCAAAGACTACGACAACCAACACAACTAGTCCCACAGATGCCAACTTGGGTGAGGAGCAAGGGCATGCAATTGCATTGGCAGCGGCGGCGGCGGCCTCTGAAGCTGTTGCAGTAACATCCCAAGCGGAGGTGCAAATCATTAGAGAACAATGGGCTGCCGTCGTCATTCAAACAGGGTTTCGAGGCTACCTAGTAAGCAACCAAATTCAAGACTACTATTTTCTCACGAAACCTTTTATGATTACTGATCCTGAAAGAGTTTATATTTATGTGAAATTAAGGCTAGGAGAGCACTAGGAGCGCTAAAAGGATTAGTGAAACTTCAAGCACTGGTCAGGGGACATAATGTTAGAAATCAGGCTAAGTTGACACTGAAATGCATGCAAACGCTGGTTCGAGTGCAAGATCGAGTTCGTGATCAGCGTGCTAGGCTTTCACATGAAGGGAGCAGGAAGTCCATCTTTACCGAAATCAATGACTTATGGGACTCCAAGTACCTTCAGGACATCCGCGAGAGGAAGTCCATAGTAAGCAAATAGCATTCCATTTGTGCATTTAACTTTTGGGTTTTTAATAAATAGTCTAGAGATCTAAATGAGTGGAATGATGGAACACACAAACAAATTGAGGAGATTGAAGCGGTGGTGGAGAATAGAAAGGAAGCTGCGTTTAAACGGGAAAGAGCGCTTGCGTATACTTTTTCAAGCCAGGTTGATTCTCTCTATCCTTATGTTAGTGTACATTACATAAAAATCATGCGTGAAGACTAATTTGTTATCATCGTAAAAACTAAGATATGGAGATCTGAAACTGGAAGGAAGGCATCAGCAGGAAGTGAAAAGGAATTAGAAGAAAAAACAGGATGGCCGGACCGTCGGATGGCAGCAAAGCGATGTGAGATCAGTAATAGAGCTTCAACTGATATAAAGACCATAGAAATTGACACGTATAATCCTCAGTTTTGCTCGCGAAGATACCGACCGTATTCTGTTGCTTCCCCTCTCCACATGTTTACCCCGTCTCCATGCAGAAACAGAATCAAACCCCTTCAAGTGCGTTCTGCCAGCCCAATACTCACGAAGGGAGAAAAGCACTGCTACTCACACTCTCCAAGCTTCGGCTATAGACAGTATAGTATCAATAATCCTGCCAACATAGCAGTGCCCAATTATATGGCATCTACCGAGTCTGCAAAGGCTCGGATTAGGTCACAGAGTGCACCAAAGCACAGGCCATCAACACCTGAGAAGGTCAAGAAACGTCTATATTATCCACCACCTGAGCCACTTAGGTGCAACTTGAGAAGCCCGAGCTTCAAGAGCTTGCCGTGTGGGCATGTTGGAATTCAGCACCTAGCCAACTACCATACCCTGAGCCTTCCTGCTACTGGTGGCGAAATTTCTCCTAGTTCAAAAACTGATTTGAAATGGCTAAATTATTAGTTGATAATCAATGTTTGGAATTTTAGTTGATTAATGGATTCGTATCAGTGGCTTTCAATTCAATGTCACATTGTTCCATTTAAGAGTCATTTTCTTCTATCCAGATCAAGATCTATATTCCATGAGAATAATGATGATCTAGCATGATGAGGTAAATGCATGCATATTGCAACTAAAATCAGCCTCGCACCAAGGCTCAATTACCATAGAGAAACTTGACCAGATGAATAAAAATACATTAATTTTGCAGGAAGAAAAATAGATCTCTCATTCTCAAAAAAGAAAGAAAAAAAAGACTCCTCTGTAGCATGACTAACCATAAAGATTTTGATTTTGAAAAAATATATATAGATATCCACAACGTAGTATTCAAGAACTTCAAAGTGATCACTTCGCATTAACTTCTGTCTTACATTATGCAATATTATTACCAAGGATTTGGAAATCTGAAGCTAAATCCAATAACAAAAACTCCCACAGAACAGCGAAGGTAAATTATCAGGGCTTCACATATATTACCACTTATGCCGAGGTACTGGCTCGACCACCTTGGAGAAAATGAGCACACAAAATATGACATGAGACTAGGTCATTTTGCAACTGCGGTTCTTTTATTGGATCGGCTCATGTACCATCACAATCGAGAAGTAGAACGTTATCATGATTTCTCAGAGCGAATAAATTGCAGACAAGGTACAGCAAAGGCCACACTTTAATTTTTGTTGACATCGGGAGGTGACGAATATGGAGTAGCATTTTCACTGCCAGAAATTCCATGGCCTAATGCTTCAGCTAACGGTCCACCAGGCGGCGAACTCATCCACGACCCATGGTTCATCCACTGGGTTCTCATAACACCTACATCCGCTCTGTCAGACCTCATGAACCCAAAACTCCCCATCTGAGAATTTTCACTACATTGATTAGCTTCGCTTATCCCAGGTATTGACAATGTAAGAGATGATAATGGTATCTTCTCATTTGAAGAAACATACATCTTCTTCCCCATTTCACTACTGTCCTCCATCAATTTTGTTCTCCAATCATCAACGAAGTGTCTTGATGACAAGCTATAACTATCATTCGGCCGCTGAACTTGGAATACATCTCTTAGATTTACGCCTGAGTTCAAGCTGTCAAGTTGGTCTTCTCTACAATGCTGTGAATTATCCCCATCACACTTGATCCTATCTTTCCTTAACAAGTGCCGCTCTTTGTCGGAATTGCAAGCATTGAGCATGATCTCACCTCTCGAAAACCAATCCAAGCTCCTTCAGGGGACAAAACAAAATCATCTTTCATTAAATTAGGTGGGTCAAGGGAAATGGACAAAACAGGATAAACTATGTACAAAACATCAATTGAAAACGAATTAAGACCTGATACATACATAATGTTTAGTTAGGAACCAAACATATAAGAGTATAGTAACAATTTGGACCAACCAAAACCTTGCGATTCAGAGAACACCGGGCATTGGAATCCCATCTCACCTGGATTCATATGATGAGTTGGTGGCAGAGGGCGTTGCACCAGGGAACATGGTTAAATTGGTTTGAGAGAGAGTGTTAGATGTTTGATTAAGCAAGGGTGAGGTAGAGCTAGACTTGTTGGTATTTGTCAGCACATAGTCAGTGTGTGATTCCACAGGCTTTCTTGAACGGGGACGGCTCTTATGGGAATGCCTCTCACAGTACTTCTGGTCTGGAGCCACATCTCTTGAGCACCTCCATTTCTTTCCATCTGTTCTTTTGCACCTCCATGGCTCAGGATCCGAGTTACCCGAAACCCCCAATTCCAACGACCCTCTAACCACTAATACATAATCAACAATAGTTAAGAAGGAACACTCACGATAGGAAATAAGAAACTGATTATCTTATATGTACAGAAGGTATGAAATTGACAAAAGATCCGTGTTTTAAGCAAAATAGAGAGCGTTACTGTTGGATTGGGATGAAAGAGTGTCCGTTTGACTTTTTTGGATGTTTATAAGGAGTTCGGGAGGGACAGGAGCAGATGCCATCAAGTACTTAAGAATCATGGTTTGTCTCTCCAGCTCCCTCAACTGAGCTGCTGTAAAAGGCATTCTCATCATTCCCACAGATGGTACCATTTCTCCTACAGTCAAACACAACGAATAATAACTTTTAAGGAGTTTTAACTACTGTTTCCATACCAAACCAAGACCAAGTGAATATAAAAAAATAGTTCCAAAACTATGCATGTACTTAAAGCTGAGAACTTTTTACCTGAAGGGTTAAAGGAAAATGAAGAAGAGTAGGAGTCAAAGAGGCCAAGGGACTGTGATCCAGCTGCTATTTGTGCTTCATTAGCACCAGAAGCAGAAGCAGTGCCAACAACATCAAACATATCCAAACAAGCAACGAAGTTGCTTTCGTTGCCTGTGCTACAGAACATGAGTCCACCACTTCCATCTCCCAATCTTCCACTGAAACGACCACCACAAGAAGAAGGAGAAGAAGAAGAGGAGGAGGAAGAAGAAGAAGATGATGATGATAGCTGAGATGGTGGATCATGGTGATGAGACATCAGCATCAATCTCTTGTGAGTAGAAGGTTCCATATCAGATTGTTGCATCCTTAAACCAAACCCAACCTTAAACTCTTTAAACACTTTCCTTTGAAACCACAAAAGAAACCCCACTTCTTGTTCCCATCATACAACAACTATCCAAAACAAAAATGCTAATTTTGCCATAAACAACATTAACTCTTTCTTGCAAGTGAAATACAACACATAACCTTAGAACTCACGCCATTCCATTTTCCTCTTACAAACAAAATCTGTTGCAACACTAAAATCCCCTTCTCTCTCACACTTACACAGTTGTCTCTACATGCAACTGTTGTAGATAAAGCAATGGTGTAGCGGTGCCGCCGTTTTTAGCCATGCGTTTTTGCTTTGCTTCCTTAGCTTCCAACATTCGTACTCCTTTTAGAATACAGACAAAACCCCACTTCTTTCGCTCTTACACTGACACATAACTCTGTTGTAACGTTTCCTTCACGTCAGGTTTTTATAGCCTACAATTCGTATTCCGACTTGCTCCATCACCGCTACATGTAATTGGCCAACTTTGGTTGACTTTAACGATCAAGTACAAATCCTTAAAATTCATTGGCTGTTGTATTATTTATTTGACCACTTTTGACTCCACTGACTAACGATCGCTGTCGATAGTGGAGTGTTTTCCGTCAAAACACGCCGTTAATCTAAATGTGGGCATTGCGAGTAGTGATAACTATTAAGAGTGGGGATTCCTATTGGATTTGATGAAGGCAGCCATGGGGACCAAAGGCATGGTAAAGTGATGGTGATGCAGTAACTAATCAAATTCTGATGGCCCTATCCTTCTTTGGGTTAGTCACTCATTTAATTTACTTGTAGTGGGTTACATAACTGAGTTGCTTACTGGCTTTTCTATGAATGAACATGGACCAGTTTGAGTTGATATCTTTAACTCCAAATGCTGGACCAGGACTTGAATCCATCTACTAGCTCCCTCTTAAATGTTTTGTAAGAATATTGGGGCTCTTGTCCATCGGTTCTTATTCTTTCAGGCAACAACCCCAGATCCTAATAAGTCACATTTCATGTTGCACATCTACGTTCAATTGAATTCTTTAATCCAACTTTTCAAGCATACCATATCTTCAAATCAGTTATGCACTCAATCTATCAAAAAGTTGTTTGTTCATCTTTTAATATGATAATATATTTAATTTAAAATATTTTTGGTTTATGTCCTATAGTCAATCGATTAGGTTATAGTTTAGCGACAATTATTTAAAAATATTCTTTATCTTGTACATGTTTAGATATATGTGATAAAGTCTATGAGATAATTATACATTACAAATGAACTTATAATGAGATGATAATATGAAATTTATATTATATTTATGTGATA
>JANIHY010000210.1:44210094-44225101 GCA_027479065.1 Erythroxylum brevipes
GGCGAGCATGTGGAAGCTATAAAACCTTGAGGTCAAGGGTTCGAGTCGTGGCTCACCCTTGACCAAAGAGGACAATATTGATTAAGGTTGGATGCCGCGGTATAACCTGCAAACACACGCTGGGTGGGAAATGCTAGCCCAGGTGTGGGGTCCAACATCTTCAGTGTTAAGGAACCTGAGTATCTATTAGTGTGATCACCTTTTTATGCCTAAGAAGCTAACTAAAGAAATTAAGAAATGCATTAAGAACTTCCTATGGTCTAGTAAGGCTGAAAAGTGCAAAAGTTAGATGGAATGGCTTATGCTTAACTAAACAGGAAGGTGGTGTTGGAATTATTCTTATCCAAGTTGTGCAGGATGTTCTTCTCACTAAAAGAATCTAGAAGGTACTAATTGATAGAAAATCCCTCTAGTTAAAAAGGATAAATGAATATTACCTTAAAGATGCTAACTTTTGGAAAGTAAAAACAAGCAGGGAACAATCTTAGAGTATAATCCAGACTCCAATGTTTTGGGGCCAAATCTATCCTCAGTTTCAAGCCAAAGTGGAGATGGTAAGAGAACTTGGTTTTAGTATGACAATTGAACCAACTATAGCCCTCTTTATGTAAGGCAAGAACTTTACTATCTTATAACCAAAGTCTTCAAAAAGGCTACGTTAGAATCCATCATCCAAAACAACAGATGGACTGGTATCTTCTGAGAGCTTCTACCTTTCTCAACAAAATACCTCAATAGAATCCCAATCAACAGAGAGCAAACAATATAATCTGGTTAGGGAATAGTTCTTACAAATTCTTCAAAGCCTTTTGTTGCCAGATCTTCAGATCTTACTCTATTAGATTTGCTTTGTATAGGCTAATATGGGAAATTTCCCTTATCCCCGATGTCTGATTTACTACTTAGCTAGTGGTTAAGCAAAGATTGAGAACCATAGACAGGTGTTTTGGAAATATTAACCCTTATACTAGCTATGGAAAATTCAACTAAAAACCAAAGATCATATGGTTTTTTAGTGTAATTATTCTATAATTACATGGTTTAAAGTTTAGCATTTACTTCAGGTGTATGTGGCACCAAGAGAATGGACCAATTTGCTTTAGTGGGTTGGGAATATGGCTAAAGCACTAAAACAAGATGTATCCTATTCAAGACAACCATCAAATGTTGTATTCCCATCTAGAGGGAGCACAATTACAGGCTACATAATGTCGTTTGTAGCTTAACTCAAGAGCTGGATAGAAATTTGATAGAAAATAAAACTATACAATGGATTAGAAAATTATATTGGCTCATGGTATATACTCAAAATTGAGTACAACTATAGAAGCAGATGGAATCTACAAAGGAAGTTTGTAGAAATTCCATATTCACATTCACTTCAATGGCTGATACAATGAAATAAATCATGCATGAGGTGGTAATGAAAGTTAAGATGGAATCAAGTTACTTGTTATATAAAAATTGAGCTAAGTAAACCTCTTAGAGATTGCATAGTTTGGAGCTATCTCCTGGAAGTTAACTGGTTACAATTGACTGCAAGCAAAGCCTACTGATCCAATGATGTCGCGAGCTGCTAAGAGCTAGTCAGGAAGCATCTGTGAGTAGGGTTGGATGTAATTAGATATCTGTTGAGGTTCTCTAATCACCGAGTTTGGAAGAAGACTATCATGCATGTTCAACAACTAATGTTTTAAAATCAGAACCGATTTCACCAATTTAGTAGTGAAAACCTTCAATTAGCTAGCTTTTCAATTCATTTTTCAATTTTAAGGTTTGATTTAGTTTAATAATTTTGTTGTTAAAAATCGATCAGTTTATTAATTAATTGACCAATATTGTAAAATAATCAATTTTTATAAATAAAAATAAACTAATTAATATTTATTTAACAACATTTTTCAGTAAACTTTAAAATTTTTGATAAATAAGAAAAAAATTATTCAAATTTTAAAATTTTCAATTTTATTCATCTTTAACTAATTTTATGACAGTTTAAATTAAACATTTTAAACTTTATATATCTTATCTTATCAATTTAAATTTTAACGCTGTTATGAAAACATTATCAGCAATTATCAAGGAACTATCTTCCATTAGTTGAGATGATAATTCAATATATCGTGATGTCAAGTTTTTGACTTTTGTTGATGAAATCAAATAGCTCCAGTTGCCCAGTTGCTACTTAACACTTGGCCTCACCGTCTAATCTCTTTCGGCAATCACGGCCATGTCCGAATGAAGATTAACGTTCAACAGATTATGAAATGAACGGTTGATACTTTGCCTCGCATCCGGATCCAACGGTTGAACGCTTTCTGAATAAATTTAAAATATCCAACAAACTGAAATGACGGCTTTCATGCTACTAGAAAACCCTCTTAAACACTTCAGATAACCCCAAAATTACTCTTTTTTCTCTACGCATAAGGGATTTTATGAGGCACAGCCTTCATGCACTGTTACCGGCCAATCAATTCCCCAAAAGGGAACAAACAAACAAACAAACAAACCAACCAAATCAAGTAGAAATAATTACATGCTTAACAAATACCAGAATTAATAAAAGAACACAGAATAATGTTTGATCCTTCAACTCATAATAAGACTATTTGATCCAATGGGGTGTTTGTGTTTCAGCAGAATTCTTAGCTGAGCCTTTTGGCACTCCAGTTTTGCACCCCAAGGCCTGTTTCTGGATCCCACTGCTCGAATCACTCTTGGGAATTCAACGAACCCTTTGATCCCTCGCCTTATGTGAGGATTCTCGGGCTCTGGCGACGCTCGTCGATGAGCTGCTATCGATGAAGCACCGCTAAAATTATCGCCTAGGGATGGATATTTTTCTCTTAGCGCCGCCTTTGTTGATTCTCTTAGATCAATGCCACTATTATCGTCGCAGGATCTTTCGGTGAAACAAAACTTGGTCAACTTTCCAGGAAGATTACTAGAAGCGTTAGTTCCAAGTAAGAGCATTTTATGACCTTCGTCTTCTTGACTTATCTGTTCCATCTTCCATGTTGGCGACTTCCCGAAAGCTCTCTGTTTATTACCTTCCAGTTCTAACTCTGACAACTTCTCTTCGAAAAGAATCTTTGCCTCTGCCAACTTTATTTGCACTCTTTCTTCTCTGAAAACTTCTGCCATCCTTAACATCTTTCTCTCCTCGTCCATTTCTTTCTTAATGTTCTCGATTTCCATTTTATCAGATGAAATTTCTCTAGCAAGCTGTTCGCAAACTTTCTCCAGTGCTCGTCGCCCTCTCCTCTCTTCTGCAAGTTCTTTGGCCAATCTTTTGTTTATAATATCCGCTTTCCGTCGAGCCTTGCGCTCATATTCAAGCTCAGCTTTCAAATCCTTGATCTGGGTTCTTGCAATGTCTAGCTCATTCTCCATTTCAGGCCCACAGAAAGTCAGATCCCGGTAGGAAGCTGCAAGCTTTCGAGTTGAGATAGGAAGATTAAGCTTGTTACTTTGGTAATGTTGATGGAGCTGTCGCTGAAAATTATAAAATGGGTTCTCGTACAATTTCCAGCTAGGGAGAGTGGTGGAGAGCTCTGAGGGGATGGATTCATTCATGGGATCATCTGGGCTACTGATCATCATCACTGTCACTTCCCCCATGCTTTTTTCTTCCGTTGCTTTCTTTTCTTGGTAGCTTTTTCTAGCCTTTCTTGATCTCTCCTAGTGGGGATTTTCCATCCATCAATTGTGGTAGGCCCGTAACCCGTTGATCTTTCAATTAACATTGGTCTGAAGATGAGTGGGATCGTGAAAAAGGCAAAGATGGATCACATGCACCTCCTATTCATTAATTACTACTTACCGCTACTACATCCCCAACTAAAGTCCTACGATCTCGTCACTTCATTTTTTAATTATTTTAAAACTCAGTTCACATCTCCCTCTCTCCCTTATATACGTGCCAGTAGAGGCTCATAATGTCTGCCATGCTTTTTCCACCGGTCTATCCGTCTTTATACTATTCAAGTTCCTGAAGCAAGCCCCACTCAGCAATTACTCGAGGACCGTGCAATGTCAGAGCAGATATGAAGTTAGTTAATTGCGTAACCCATTGCGTGGTAGAGTTTTCAGGTGTACAAATTATAATCTTGAATCGGGTTCCGAGATGTTCACTTGAAATGCCAACATTTAGACTCAGACCTGTAAAAATTGGTGAAGCTTCTAATGTCAAGGCCTAAACGATTGTTGCAGGGTGAACTGGACAAAATTGCGGGATCTCTATTATCCAATGATGAAACCCAAAAGCTGTAGTGAACAATCATATCATAACTGGTCTTAATGAACTTTTTACCATACTTCAAATCAAATCAAATCAAATCTCTCTTCTTCTTTTCACTTTAGCAGAGGCAGAACATGATGGTCTTAAAATAATCATCTATTCATTTCTATATGGGCCCAAATGCAGGGGAAGCCTTCAATTATAGTTTTCATTCTCGTAATGTATTGCAACAGGCCTTTTTTTTTTTAATTATTTATACCTGTAGCAGGAAAAAGAAAAATCTATACTTCTTTATATCTGAGTTATAACAAAGAGGACAGAATAACAGAAGCGCAGATTGACTCGTCACTTAAGCTGGACATTCTTATATTGATGTCACCTGTTTAACTTCTCCACCTATCAGGTGTCTTAGTATCCTTTCAGATGATCTATCGAAAATCTGTTTCTTCATATTTGTTTTGTAACTGTGTACTCCTTTTCTTTTGGAAAGATTATGACAAGCCAAGCAATATAATGTGGCTCCGATCATTGATTTATACCGCAAACAATTATTCTTAAATTAATATCCTTTATTTGTTGATCGAATAGATTTAAAAAATGGGTGGAAAGAAATCGATAATAAGGTCTTCAAATTTAATGGGTCTGGCACTATTTTATACTTTTATTTGAAACCACACGCAAGTAAGGTTATTGTCGAATCAAGGCATCTATCTAAAGCCTTAAAAATTGATCTTCCACAGGCTCTTTTACACTTATTTAACAATCGGCAACATTTGAGTAATCATTCAAGCATATACTGTTGGGAACAGCAACACGTGAGCTTGCCTTCCCGCTTTCCAGTTTCTCGATTGACAGATGACATTACCTCCTCCTGCTGGACTAGAGTCCTAAGCAAGGGCCCTCGCTGACGGCTCATGCTTATGAATAACCAATTAATTATAAGTTATTTTATTACAAAAGTAGGTATGAAAAGAGTTACCATTTTTGAATTTATTTAAAAAGCGAACATCAATCCCAATTTACTAAAAAGGATAGCTTGATCTGTCACTGACACTGTATATACATGAACTTCTTTTCGAAAGATAAAATAATAATGGAAGCGGGCCATATTTCATGAAGCGGGCCATTTTGGAATGAAATAGCTCTTGCTAAATATTAACATTCACATTTTTCTAACTAAAATTTAATAAAAGAATGTCTTAAATTCAAGAATTTCGCATTAATCTTACTTTCATCAACATCATTTCCATTTAGGTAAGAAACATATCTCGTGTGTTTTCTCCATATATTTTTATTTTACCTAGAGTTATGTTAAGCCTAGTTCCATATTTTGATTTTTCTTTAAATGGTATTTTGTACTTAATACAATTAGTGTGCTTAATATAAAAGACCACAAACAAAATCAATTTCTTTTAAAATAGAAAAATTTTCCCCCTTCTTTTCTTTCCTTTGTTAGTTTAAGTGTGTTACTATTACATAAGATGATCCAAATCTTAGTCCAATCAAAGCCCAACTGGTTAAAAAGTCGAACCTAACTTTAGGAAAGTCCAAATCAATCAGTTTGTTTAGCTTAAATAAAAATCAATTTCAAGTCAAAGTTTATGTACCTTACTCAAGCTCATTTTATGACATCAACTCCATGTCATTATATTATGTTTAATTATTTTAAATCAAATTCATCAAACTTCATTAGCTCAGATAATTTAATTCAATTTTATTAACCCATTTCATTTTAATATACTTAGTGATTAAAATAGAAAACATAAAATACATTTCATTTAAACATATTTATTTATTTAAATTAGTTTATTAAACCCATTTTATTTTAACATACTTAGTCATTTAAATCAAAATCATTGATCCCCTTTTATTTTAAGCATATTTCAAATCATTTAGATCCGTTTCATTAAGACATCCCATCATATTAAATTTAAGTAATCTAGATCAATTCCACATTTCATTATATCGCATAGAGATTATTTCAATCACTTTTATTAAGCTCATTCCATAAATCGTCCGTAATGCATTTACTTCAATTTCATCAAACCCATATTATCTTATAATCTATATTATGTTTGAATTCAATTATTTTAAGGCAATTTCAATAAATCATATCATGTTGTTTAACTCCAAATAACGTGATCATGTTCACCCTAAATTAAGTTGAATCCATCTTGTTTAAATTCTTTTGGAAAAGGCCATTTAGTTAACTTCATTTCTTTCAACCATTTCTATTTAATGTTTCTTTACTTATTTTAGATTCATTTTATTTTAAAAAAATTCGTTTTATCAGGTAGTTAAATCTTACATTTAGCTTTCTTCAATAAATGCTTGTGGGATCTTATTGAACCAAAAGAGGTCTCAATCTATGTTTTGATGATGAAAAACATAAATACTACTAATGAGTTTATTAGTTTAAAGAGAAATAATATAAGAAGAAGATGTAGTCATAACTTAAAGAAGATATTCATGAAGATGATAAAGAAATGTTGAAATTTACAACCTTTAAAGTGAAGGTTAGATCAAGAACAAAAGAAAATCAAGGCACGCCAAGATTCTTTTATACTTTGTAATGTCAATTGTAACCTCATTTTGCTCCTTTTGTAATCTTAGAGGCTCACCATGCATATACATTTCATATTACCATATTACAAGAGTCTTTTCATATTAAGAGGTGTTAAAGATTTTTTTAAAAGAAAAACCTCTTAATTTGTCAAACACTCTTTAGGAGGCATCTTGAAAGTTTTTCTAAATTATAATTGCATTAAGCAAACCAATATTGATATTTAAGTAGTCATGATAAATTTCCAAACACTAATGTTGATATATGGATATAAATTATTTAATTGGAGACTTAAAGATAAATTAAAATATTTTAATTTATTTAATCTTAAATGTAATTTATGATTATAATTTATGTTCATTGCCAACATATTTAAAACTTAAATGGTTACATACAAAGAATAAGTTTTATAGAAAAAATGTATCTTAATCAAGTTGGAATTTAATGTAAAATTTTAGAAACTTTATTATTAAATATGAAATATTTAATAAATAAGTACCAACATAAGATATTAAGTCTTATTGGGCATAATTGATATTTAATTACAATTAATTATAATTCTAATTAATGTTTAATTGAAATTATAATTTTATTTTAATTAAATTAAAAATATCTATAACATGTCATAAATATGCTTAGGTTCCAAGGAAGCTAGTACTCCTTACCTAATCGGCTATTGCAAAGTTCTATCAACACATTCTGCAAATACTTTTAGATATTGGACATTTGTGAGATTGCGCTTATTGGAATAAGTCAATTTCAGTAATTGTTTGAAGGAAACGAACATAAAATGATATAGGACAAATAGAAAAATTATTTCCTAGTAGTTAAAAATCACAAAATTAGAAAATATGGTTGATATAAGGCTGTTAGAATATCAAGTTTCAAGGTTGAATTTTGTATAGATAGAATTTTAAGGATTGATTGTTGGATATTTAGGCTTAGTATTTCAAGGTTTAATATGGCTAGAATTTAGATTTGAGATGATGGGAATTTTGGTTAGTTTTGTTGGAATTTAGTGAGGAACACAACTAATGGATAGTAGGAAATTAGGAATCACTTTTAAGATATAAGAATCACTTTTAGAAGAAAACATCACACTTTCTAATTGAAAACTCAAGTTTATAAAAAAATTTCAGATTGTCTTAGTCTAGTTAGAAAAGGGTTCCTAAAATATTTAAATCATATTGTAATAAAAATTTTATAAGTCTTCAACAACTAAGATAACATTTCTAAAATATAATAACATATTTAACTTATTACTTCTACTTATCTTATAAGAAATTCTAATACAATATGAATTTCAACCCTTATCTTTGATATCAACTCAATTCTCACCTTATCTTTGATATTAACTCAATTCTCATTCCTTGTCCTTCCAAATTAATGCTTGTAGTTGACTAATCTTTTCTTTTTTAATTTTTTTTTATATACGTTAAGTTCTTTTGTATTAGAAAAAATTAAATTTCACAATAAGAAACGAATTACGTTTCTTGTTTTATTATGTTTTATGTGTCTCTTGACTTTCAATAAATTAATTTTTTTTTTCGTAATTGTTCTATTTGAGACAGAATCAGATTTATGTGTTTCTAGAGATGTTTTATCACTAATATTTCAATTTGTTTGATGTGAATATTGGTCTTTGGTTTATGCGTGTCTAGATTTGGCACGGGACATGGCTATATTTACCGTGCTGGATGAAACATAATTACACAAATAGAGGAAAGAAAGGATTCTAACTTCATTGAGACCGTGCGTTATTGTTGATCAGTTAACTAATTGGTTTATTTCCAAATCCGAGTTTGGACGTATAGTGCATGCCAACGCTTGCAAGAAACTCTAAAGTTGGTTACTGTAGTTGGAAGTTACTTTGAAGAGCTTAGAAGCTTATTTGATAGGTTTGAGATTGAGTTTCAGTTTGAGTTACAACCACTGAGAAACATAACTATAATGATGCTTAATCTCATTTACAGTGCCCATCTATTTCAATTTTGGGCAGAGAAGAAAGCAACAGCCCCAACGAATGGTGCATTGATGTATGTAGCGGGCTCCGATTGCTGGTAATTATTTCGATCATCAGAGAAATGGTCACTTCTATCAGGACCACCGATTATGGCTCCAACGAGGACGTTCGGATTGGGTGAGGCAGAGTAAAAGTAATGAAAGCCATCATTGCAGGAAATGCGAGATTGGTGAGTGTGGATAGATGGTGAAGAAGATCCTCTGTGGTGCACATGTTGTGGATACCTGCTTCCAAAACCCACCATGTAAGACGTCTTTGCTGGATTGTCTCCTAAGATGTAGTCCACCTGCTTCTTTGCCTGTGCCACCAGAGACTCTGCTGTTACCGTTGAACCCCCGCATTTGGTGACTCCACCATTGGACTTGAGGTATTTGGCATACGTCACGAGAAGGAAAGTTGTGGTAGTTACATACTGCATATTGCTCTCACTTGCTTTGTAGAAAAGACCACCTGAATTACGAAGAAATTAATGATATTTGTAAAGATGAATGAGAGACAATGAAAATTGCTCACCAGGTGTATACTGGGCCTGGAAACTGGAAGTTCCTGGAATTAGAGAGCATATATAGTTGTCGGAATGGGTTTTATATAACTCGAATTCTGCTGCATTTTTCTCTAAAAATCCCTGTGGAGTAGCACTACAAAGTTGAGGCTTTCCTTAATCTACAAAAATGTTATCAAGTTGAAGAAGAAGCGTAGTCAAAGAAAAGACCTTGGAAAGAAGAATCTTGGTCCCAGGTCTCTTGTCATCCCAGCTAAAGGAGTAGTCATCATCTTCTGCACCCAACGTCTGACCATTCGAGTTTATGTAAGCCAAGTAGGAGTTGTTCTGTGATGCTCTATGAATCCACGATGCACCCCACAGAAGCTCATCCTAAACAAACAAAGGATGGATTGAGCATTTTTGATTGACGTCAAGAACCACCTAGAAGAAGCAGATGATCACCTTACCTGGTATCCTGAGTATGAACAATAGAATGGACAGACCACAGAACCAAGAGAGTCACTATAAGAACCTCGATACCTATCTGCAAAATCAAACACCTGCGTAGACAAAACCAGCAACTCTGTTATTGGGAGGGGTGAGCCAGGAACGTTGTTTCTTCACAATCCTTACCGTCATTGCTGTATTGAGTAGTGTAGTGGAATAAGTAGGGTCAGAATCTTTAAATACAATTGAGGCTGCGGCTAGTGCAGCAGCCGTCTCCGCAGCAACATCAGATCCCGGTTTCTGGGTAGTTACTTTGTATACATTTCGAGGCGTGTCCATGTCTTCAGGCCTCTCCCAGCATCGGTGATCTATATTTGGATCCCCAACCTGCAGAATTTAGCTTAATCTTTCATGAATTATCACTACAAGTCTTGTTTGATTCTGCATTTTATGCTCTTGCAGAATGCATTGTCATTTAGTTTGGACTGCTCACTTGAACATATAAAGTGCCAGGAGTAGCGGTTGATGCTTTTAATAGATAATCAGTGCTCCAACGGATGGCAGCTTTCGCGTTCTCTATCTGATTCTCCATTGAACCCGCGAATTCAATCACACTCCACGCCAACATTGTAGTAGTAAAGGCCATTGGCAGACCAAATTTGACATTGTCTCCAGCATCGTAGTATCCACCAACGAGGTTCACCTACAACCACCAACAAAAACAGAACAACCAAGTAAACATGGTTAGTCCTCTCGTGGCACTTGACATAGTCCCATCTCCAATTCAAACTGAGAATTTGAAATTACATGATAAGTGGAGCCATCAGACAGCCCTGAGTCTCCCCTCCATGTAAGCCTCTGATTAGAAGGCAACTTTCCTGAGCGCTGACCCTCAAAAAAGAGGATCGATTTTTCAAGAGCATCAGCATAATCCTGAGAGGTGAAGGCAGAGCATAAAAAGCAAAGTGAGCACAGAATTATTAAGAAGCTTCGCAACAGTGTGGTAACCATAGTAGCTTGAGCCATTTTTCTCTTGCGCTAAAGCTAAGACAAGTTGACAGTTCAATGAAATCGGGGATTGGGTCTGAGTTGGGTCGAGGAGTTGCTATATATAGACAGGAAGATACTGTGGGAGTTCGTTGGTAGTTAAGGAGAGTTGGGAAAAGGAAATTCATGCTGCTCACGGAAGCAGCTGCTCGAAATTTTGGAGTTTTGCTGCGGGCCTGTGGGGACGAGCATCACAACTTTATCCATAAGCGCAATGTATGCTAACCTGAAAGTCACTATCAAACATGCAAAAGCACAGATAAATCACAGTTCTCGTGCTTTTAGAAAGCTATTAAATTTACAACAGAAGAATTAGCAAGAGGTTTTTCACTGTTGATCACGACATAATCTTGTAGAACTGCTTGAATTAAGCACGGAAATTAAGCTAAGCCTAACGCATGATTGCTGCAACTTTGGATACCGAAATCAATGGCGAAGTGCAGACTTTTGGCATTGAATTTTGTACATACGTATTGTCTTCGAGCAAGTCACGGGTACGTGTGCTAAACATCACATGGGAAGTAATAGCAAAGTTGTGGCTGTCTTGTTTCATAATGGTTTTCTATTTTTTCTGTGTCAAGTAGAATGTGTTCAGTAACTATTTACCGCAACAATTTGTTAGTTCAAGTCTTCTGTACAGCATAATTGTCATCCCTCAAACCATGTGATTTGGGCATAGAAGTAAGCTTCGAAAGTCACAAGACTGGTCAATCAGCATTTTTCTTGCCTTACAGTTGATTTGTTTTTGGTTTCGTATGCTTGGGCTGGATAATGTGGCAAGGGAAAGACAGAATCAAATCGCATTATCAAGTGCTTAATACAAAGTTGCTACTGTTAGGAATGAGTAGAATTACTTGTAGTCGGGCTCTTTTCGGTTCCTGTTGTCTAGCGCATTAGTTCATAAGGTGGGAGCCAGGGTAGTTTATTTCAAAGAATCATGTGAACATGCCTATAGAAAACGTCAAATTTCAAAGATAAAACCGTCAACCTTTGCATATAATTCACTATCATATGATCAAATTCACTATCATGTTCTCATTCAAGCTATGGGCATCATCCATGATCTTGTTCATAATAAAACCATCAATAATAGCCAGGGTTGTTCTTATCGTTTTATAGGTCTTAGGCGAAATAAAAAAAAACTTTAATAAATTGACAATATACTTAAGTTTATATATTTGTAAGAAACATAAATGACTCAATTTATAAGTCTACATACTCAATCAAATATTAAATGATCATAACATCAGCTAATAATATCTTATAAATATTATTAACAAAAAATAACTAAAATAGTAACAGTAACCACAAAATAGCAATAGTAGCAATCAAACAATCATATTTGATTGCAAAACACTAAGAAAATTACACTAACAAATCCACATAAGATCATGATTTATTGAAAAACAATTTTTCGTGTATTTCTAGATGCAAAATTATTAATAATATTATCAAGATCAATATTGTCCAACATATCTTTCTCAATACATAACATAGCTAAACCATTCAACATTTCTTGTAATATTGATGACTTCAAGTAGGTTTTCAATAATTTTAATTTTGAAAAACTTCTCTCAACTGGTACTACAATCACAGGTATAGTCAATAGAATTCGATAAGCAATTGAAACATTTGAATAATAATCTGCAGCTTTGACAAATTCTAAAATTTTAACTGATGACATTAACTCATTTGGCAAAGTCATTTACAATACTTTTAATTCAAAAAAAAAAAGATCATCTAAATCCACATCTGACACATTACCATGAGAAAAAGTCGTTGTAAAATTAGTGCAACATTTTCTTAATTTGTTATCATCCAATGACCTCAACTTCCTTGAATCAAATAATAATCCAAAAATATTACCAAATGTCGTTAGTTATTCAAATATATTCTTTAGTGAAGCAATTGCTATATTCACAATAATTAGAAATTAATTAACTTTGAAAGAATCTTCAGCTAATTGTATTTCTCCATTATAGTTAATTTCATCAAATTGTCTTTTCTTAATAATACAACGTCTAGTTAGAAATTTAGGCTTTATATTCATCTCAAGCAATACTTTTGGCAATATTCATACTAGAGCTAAACCCTTCATTTCTATATTTCTCAAAAAATACCATCATATCTTCTAATTACTTTATGGTAGCATTAATGCACATAGATTTAGATTGCAACTTTTTACTCACCATATTAATAGCGAATAAAATATCATACCAAATAACTATATCAAGTAAAAACTCAAAACTCTCAAGTACATTAACCAAGCTTTCTGCTTCACTCTTTGACTTGACATCGTCACAAAATCTAGATAATTCCATCAAAGCCAATTTTATTTGAGGAGTTTGAAATCTAATAGCTTTAACACTTTTTATTCGACTCTCCCAACAAGTGTTGGACGATGATTTCATAGTTAAGCCTTAAACATTATCAAACAAAACCTTTCACCTTTTAGGAGAACTTGAAAATAATGCATATATACGTTGCACAGCTCCAAAAAATGAAATAACTTTAACACAAGAATGTGTTATATCACTAAAAGTAAGACTAAGATTATGACAAGCACATGGCATATAAAATGCTCTTGGATTTATTTCAAGTAGTCGCTTTTGAACCCCTTGGTGTTTTCCCTTCATATTAGAACCATTTTTATAACCTTGACCATTTACATTATAAACATTAAGATCAAGAGAATTAAATGCATTCAATAATTCATTGAAAATTCCCAATCCAGATGTGTCATTTACCTTTAAGAACTCTAAAAAGTACTCTTCTATTTTTATTTTTTTATTTGACATATTCATACATCGTACTAACAAACTTATTTGTTCTTGATGACTCAAATATGGGGTATAATCAAGAATAATAGAAAAAGTATTTTGTCTCTTTAATGATCCCTATGATAGAACTTCTAACATTATATAGGCCAACAAAGAAATCAATTCATTTTGAATTTTTTGACCAAGATAATGATGATGAATTTCATGATTTTGAATACTTCTAACATGATCTTGCATTATCACATCAAATCTAGTAATCATCTCAATCAATCCTAAAAAATTACCATTACCATCTTGATAAAGTTTCTCATTGGATCCTCAAAAAGCTAAATTATATTTAGCAAGATATTTCACAACAGAAACTGTTCTCATCAAAACTTGTCTCCAATTTTCTTTTTCCTTTGCAATTTTTTGTTGCAAATCATTATCAACTGTTTGATTTTTGCTCAATCTTACTCTCAATTCATTCTAGGTTCTCATATTAGTCATATGCTTAATGCAATTCTCATGTTCTTTGAGTCTCTCACTAAAATGCTTCCAATCTCTAAATTTGTCATTTGCTAATCCACTTTGTTTATTAGTAGATTTGAACAACTAAAAAAAAAACAATATACTTTATCTACATGTTTAGAATAAATCAACCATTTCCTATCGCTAATCTCTCCATTACTCAAATTTCTATAATAATAAGAACATGACAAATGACGAGAGATATTGTCTAAAGGAAACATAAGATTCAGTTCTCTTATAGGCCCTTTTTTAACTAAAATATCCCTTGCTTTATTATCAAGATTATCCGAATTTCTAGGATCATAAATGTCCAATATAGGGCTTACTTGCTCATCTGCCTTTAAATTTTCTAAAGTGGATGCATTCGGTACATAATCATGCTCACTCAGATTTTCAATATTCTCATGAATATTGAATCTCATCACTTAAGTTTTCTTTAAGTTATTCAAAACTACCTTCACCTAATTCCTTGGGACTCTCAATAGAGGAGCCTACTCTTTTAATAAATTTATTAATTGATCCTTTTTGGGATTCTATCAACTGTGCTACTTGCTTTTTTTTCTTCCTTTTTTCACTTCCATATAATGCTTTTTAGCCAACATAATATAAACCAATTATAACACAGTTGGACTAGAAAAAGAACAAAAGCATCTGTATGGAACTGGAAGAAGTATGCAGGTACAATCAAACTCCAATAGCTTCACAATATATCACAAAGATATATAAATGGTATTATGTCTGTGATAGAGGAAAAAAATAAATAACAAAATTTAATATCTAATATTAAAAATAAAAAACAAAGAGAAAATTTAAATGATAGAGATAAATTAATTTCTAAAAATACAAGAAATTAACATACTTAGAAGAAATATAGTGAATAATATTCTAAGTTATTAAATTTTCTAAGTTT
>JANIHY010000210.1:44279297-44290530 GCA_027479065.1 Erythroxylum brevipes
TTAACTAATTCTAGATATTTTATTATTATCAAAACATAAAGGGATTTAATTTGTCAACCACCATTGGTCCAACAGAAGTAGACCTACTAGTTATCAGTAGAGAAAAAGTTAATATATTATAGTTTAGCTTTACCTTTTCACCGTAAACTAGATATAGATAATTATTATTCTATTCCAATTAATACTAGAAACATTATTTCCATTTCTTATTTAGATTTGACTAGATTTCTTTTTTGTTAGGAATAAAAGTTAATTCTTTTTATAAAGATGATGTTTATTATAAATTTGGATTACTTACTAATGGTTTGCGTGAATTAGATCTTGAAAGGCTAATCCTTAATATAAATATCAAGAAAAGAAAGTTATGTGACCGAAATTCACCTTATTTATGACATAGAAGGTTAGGTCTTATCAATGAAATAGAATCACCAAGTTTAATACAAAAAGATATTTGGATCCTTTTGATTATGAATTATATTAAAATTTTGAAATTTATTTGTTAGGAAAGATAACTAAACTACCCTTTAGTAGAAAGGAATGGTATACTAGTGAGTCGCTAATGCTTATACATCCAGATGTATATGGCCCTATATTTATTCACATTAGAGGCGGATGCTTAAATTTTATGTTCACAAATATGAACATTCAAGATATGATTATGTCTACTTAATGAAGCGAAATTCCAAATCCTTTGAAAAGTTTATATAATTTAGACTTGAGGTTGAAAAACAAATTGGTAAGAGTATTATTATGTATAAATTTTATAATTTTTCTAGTTTTTATAATCATTTTGGTTAAAATTTCTTCCATTTAATCTAAATTTGAATGGAATTAGTTATGTGGAATTGTTTGTTAATATTGCAAAAAAGAAAGAAATTAGGTAAAAGTCACCCAAGCGACAGGCGTTGTCACCTGCATGACAGAAGTGTCCTGAATGTGATAAGGAGTGTCACGTGTATGACAGGAAGTTACTCAAGTGCATAAAGGTTTCACCGCTGAGCAAAAGAATTCTAGTACTGAAGAAAATATCACACGAGTCATGTATGATTACAGTGGATTAAGAAACTTAAACTACCTCGATAAATAGGAAGTTTAGAAAAAGAAAGGAAATCAACAGCATGAGGAAGAATAGAGGATAGCAAAGTAGTTGATGTGAGCAAGAACAGAAGGCAGAAAAGGCAAAAAGAGAGAGTAAAAGCCTGATCAGTGTGAACAACAATTTCTAGGTAGATAGAGTATAGCAAAGGTGGAAAGCATGAGTTAAAGCTAGTGAGTGTGAGCAAGAATAGTGGGAAAATAGAGGGAAATCATGTTGGGCAGGAGATTCACCGCTAACTCTTCTCGTTCAAATGTTCTTCATTCTATTTTTTGAATTTAATTCTTCTATTTATTGCTTTTATTTCTCTATTTACTGTTTAAACATGGGATTGAATTTAATGAATATGATGAACAATTTTTATTCCAATATGGAATGATTGTTTATTGTTGAGAATTAATGGATCTGATTTAATTGATTATGCATGATTAAATTAATGTTTTATTGTCTTGTTATTTTCTATGATTTTTGAACTTATTGGATGTAATAGTTTGGCCAACTTTTGCATTATTTTGATATTAAAAGAAGAATCAAATGAAGAAGTTTAATGTTAGTTCGAGAAATTATAGACTCTTGAGTTATGAATTAGAAATATTAACTTGAATGGTTGATTATTAGTTAGGTTTAAATAATTGTTTTGGATAATAGACTTGTTGAATATGAAAGTTAGATCTAATTTATTATTTGATTTGATTTTAGAAGCTAATTGTTAATTTTTGCAAGAAAATTATTTAATCAATTTGCCTTAGTCATGTATAGGAGATTAAATTAGTGAAATTAATTTTTCAAGAGCTCACTACATTTATTAATCGAACCGTTCTTTGCTTCCAATTAAATTACTTTACTTTTTAGTTTATTTTGTTTTATTTTATTTAAATCCTTTTTTCAACAAATTGGGTTAGAGATTTTAGAATTGCATTTGTTTTTTAATTCAAAGTTATTTTGAGTGGACCAATTTAATCTCCTTTAGAGATAACCCTGAGTATTCAACTACAATTACCTCGTACGATTGAGATAGCCTAGGTTTTTAGAACTTACTTTATCACAACAAGTATTACGACACTTAGATGTAATTGAGGCGGTGAGTACTAAGACCATCAATTTCTTGGTTACTTAAAATAGAATAGGATTATCTCACAATAAACTCCTAGAAATCCATTATATAATATATAGTGTCTAAGAGGAGAAAACATAATCTATCAAATATAGTATGTTTTATGATGAGTTATACATTCCTTATTATCTCCTTTTATGAATATTCCCTTCAAACTAGTATTTACCATTTGAATAGGGTTCCATCGAGTTAGTTTATAAAACTCCATATAAGACATGAAATGGTATTACACCAAACTTGTCATACTATATGGTGATATGATACATATGTGAAGCATGTAACATCTGTTAAGCTTCAAGCTAAGTCAAACAAATACAAGTTTGCTAGGTGTTCAAAAGAAAGTTTTGTCTATCAATTTTACCATCCATTTGAGCAAAATTCATTTTTCTCAAAACATTCTACATTCCTAAAAAGAGACTTTATTACCAAGGAAAGTAGTGGCAGTGAGGTAGAAATTAAAGAAGTTCAAAAACCATAAATTCAAATTCAAATGGAACAAGAATCTAAAGTTGATACATATGATGAACAATTAAGGTTTAAGAGAGACACAATCTGTGACACACTCATAAGATACATCATCTTTCAATTAAATTAAATCCATATATTAAAAAGGTAAAAGATAATATATCGCTCATAGATGATGAGTGTTGTGTCTAATTTCTATTACTTTTAATTGCCTTCATATCTTGTTTTGATTACAAATGCTTGTGTTTTGATCCAAATGTGAGATTAATTAAGTGAAAATGATGTGAATATTGAATGAATGTTAATTGTCTTTTTAATTTTGCATTAAAAAACTAAAGTCATGTAATTTTTTCATTAAATATTATGCATGGTAGAGACTTAGTAAGTCACCACTGTGCATGGTGGTGATTGTATCACCATTGTGCATGGTTAATGCGCAGGGGTGATGGGGGAGTCATACCCGTGCATGGGGATGTCACACTCATGGCTCCCCATACATGAGTGCAACAAAAAAAAGTCACACTTTCGACTCCCTATGCATGCCCGTGATAAGTTTTAACATTAATTATGGTTTTAATACATGGCAACTCACAACTTTAAGGCACGCAACCCTAAAAAAGAGTCTAATAAAAGGAAGAGAGGGTGGCAGCTGAGAAAATGATCTTTCATTCACTGTTTCATTGATTCACTCACACAGAGACAAAGATATAGGAGGCATAGAGAGGAGAAAAAGACGATAAATAGAAGAGAGAAACATAATGAGTCAGGACGAAGAGCAAAACAATAGAGAGGTGGAAGCTTGGGAAAGGCCGAAAGCAAGAGCTGGAGCTAAATCCCACTCAAATTGAGTGCACATTTGAATCGATTTAGAACCTAACTATTAATTTTAGTAAGACAATAATCAAATCATTTTCCCTTAATCATACTTAGGAGAATAAATTACAAAATTAATTCTTAAGAGTTTTTCCACTTTGGTTAATCTATTTGTCTTTGCACTTAATTGATTCCGTCTAATTTCAATTTAAATTTTGTAATTTTTCTTAAAAGCTTTCGCTCAAAAATCAAGATAGAAAGTTTAGGACTGCATTTTATTTATTTTTATTTTTAATTCAAACTTGATTTAAGTTGGCCAATTTTACCTCCTTGGGAGACGACCCTAGGTTATCAACTACAATTATCTTGTATACTTGCGAGTAAGATAGCCTAGGTCTTTTTAGAACTTTTTGGGCATGACAAGTTTTTGACGTCATTGCCGTGGACGTGTTTAGTATTTTGAACTTGAATTAATTTTGAGTATTTTTATTTACTAAAGTGATTTTTATTGTTTTGTCGATTGTTTTGTCTATTTATGCATACATTTTTGTCTTGTTATTTCATTAAGTTGATTTAATAATTTTCTTATTAATTCACTGTTGTTTTTATATGGTTTATGTGAGGAAGGAGGTCTCAGAAAGGTGAGCTTTCTCCCTTTATTGACAACGTACATCAGATAAGAGAACTTCCAAAGGACTTTGAAGATAATCTCGAGGGACTCAAACTAGAAGATCAAGAGATGGGTGAAAGGCAACTAGTAATTAAAGAGTATACCAGACCAGTAATTGGTATTGTTACTTCATGCATTCGTCTAGGAGAGGCAGCTAGAAACTATAAGTTGAAGAGTATCCATTACAACATGCTGCCATCTTTCTATGGGGTTCCTAATGAAGATCCTTTAAACTTCATTCGGGGAATTCTATACCACTCTCCAGGCGTTCTTGTTCGATGCCCTAAATGAATATCAACTCAGGATGAGGTGCTTCCTATACATATTGAAGGATCGGGACAAGGTATGGTTGATGACCCTTCCACCTGGTTTATTGATTACATAGGAAGAGGTGTACAACAAGTTCATGGGAAAGTTTTATTCCTACCAAAAGACTTCAGAGTTACAGGCAAAGATAACTATCTTCACTTAGATGGATGGAGAGCCATTCCATGAGGCATGGGAACACTTCAAACTACTACTCATTTAGTGTCCACACTATCATTTTCCACTCCACATGTAGAACCAGTTCTTTTATGATGAATTGACACAACAATGTTAGTATGTGGTGGATAATGCAGTAGTAGGAGTTGTGGGAGAGAAGACAGCCAAAAAAAACATATGAGATCTTCGAAATGTTAGGGGCCAATTCGCAACAAAAGAGCATGAGGGGAAGAAGAGCTGGAGTTTATGAAGTGAGCTCGAATCAAGAATTGACTATACAGTTAGCTGAGTTGACGAGGCATATGAAGATGCTAACTACAAGGCTACCCCAAAATGTTCTATTAAGAGGTATGTGGTATATGTGGAACTTATGGTCATGGAGCTAACATTTGCTCGTATTCTTATGATCTTTTTACAGATGGGAGAGACAAACGAACTCACTCAACAGTTTTCAACCAAGGGCACGAAATGATCCATACTCAAACACTTACAACCCTCGTTGGAAAAACCACCTCAATTTTTCATGGAAGACCAATAATCCACCAGTATAGCCCTAACAGTAATACCAACATTTTCAAAGGTCAAATTATTACTAAGGACAATGCTCACTTTAAAACTTACCAAGCAAGCCTTCTTTGGTGGAAAGCCTGAATGTGTTTATTCAGGTCATAACTCAAAATCAAGAAACAAACAACAAAAGGTTTGATTCTTTAGAGGCATATGTGAAGAGGATTGAGATCTAAGTAGGATAACTCACAACTCGATTGCACAACAATCAAAAGGGAAGTTACCCAGTTAACCTGAGCAAGCATAAGCAGTTACTATTTTAAGAAGTGGTAAGGTAATCGATAAGCATGTTGAGATCCCTTTTAATCTTTATGGTGCAGGTAATTAAGAGGAGGAGGAGCCTCCATAATGAAGAAAGTAAGCAGAATGGAGGAAGCAACGAGCATGACAAGTCTTCAAGTCAGGTTCAAAAGGATGAAAAATTAGGGTATGAAATTGACTGCAACAAAGGACTACGATTTCATAAGGCGACTAATCCTTATAGACCTCCAATCCCATATCCGAGTTGCCTGAAGGAATTGAAACAAGATAAGCAATTTTTTTTATCTTTATAATATGTTTTCCAAAGTTAATATTAACCTGCCTTTGTTAGGTATGATAAAAAACATTCCAACTTATATGAAGTTCTTCAAGGAACTAAGCACCAAGAAACGAAATTTTGAGCCAAACGAGAAGGTGACAATTTCAGAGGTTGCAAGTGTGGTACTACAACAGCAATTATCCCTAATTTGAAGGATACAGGGAGTTTTCTTGTGTAAGTTTCAATAGGTAATGATAATGAGGTTAAGGGTATGCTTGACCTTGGGGCTAGTATAAACCTTATGCCTCAATCTATTTATGAGAAATTAGATCTAGGACAATTAAGACTAACTAATATATGCCTACAATTAGCTAATAGGACAATCCGTTATTCAAAAAGAATAATGGAAGATGTGTTAGTGAAAGTTGGTGGATTGATTGTTCTTGAAGACTTTGTGGACTTAGATACGGGGGAGGTTAAATAACAAAGGAAGGAGCACACCATACTCATATGGAGGTCTTTTATGGCTACTACTAATACCTTGATTGACGTGAAGAACTAAAAGTTGAGCATGACTATTTTAGGAGAAACGGTAGAATTCTCAATCCTTAATGTTGAACTTGTTCCTACAACTACTATTTATGAAGAATGCTCTCACGTTGATCAGTTTAATCTTGCAGACTTTGATTTTATTTACAGGAAGAAGAAGAAAAGAAGTTAAGCTTAATGGTGGAGGTTGATAAGTGTTGTCAATTGCCGGATGATGCAATTGCAGGAGAGGTTGGAAAATTTTTAGAGAAGAAGACCTGTGAAGAGAAGGCAACAGGGGAATCGATCACTTTGGATAATCCACCTTGAACGTAGCGGTTAAGGTATCCAACTAAAAGACATTAAAGAAACACTAAATGGGGGGCAACCCATATCATTTCTGTTTTGTCTTTCAATTTAGTTGTTTGCTATTTCTTTTAGTGAAACTAGACTTAAGCTATTTTCTTTGCATGCATAGGCCTTCTTTTCAATCTCTTATGTTTGTCTTCCTCTCAGTTGTCTCCATTCCTCAATTTAGGATGCCATGCTTATTTGCTTAACATCGCATCAACGTAGTTACCACCATACTTTTGTATTGTTTTCCTTTCCTTATTCTTTTTGTCATCCGTTCTACATGCAGTTTAATTTATTTTAGTCTTTAATGTTTATCCTCATTTACGTTAATTTTTTTTGTCTTAGACTCCTCTTTTTTTTTGTCATAATAGGAATAATGTGATGTTTAAGTGTAGGGGAGTATTAATTGTGTATTTGTTTTCCCATTTATTATTTAGAGATGCATAATCATTAAATAAACTAAATCAAGATTAGAAATGCTTAAATATGAGGGAATGAGTATACTTACATGCTTAGACTGATTAACTTAGATTTTAGTTAAAAAGACATCAGCTTGTTGTGATGAATGACATTTTTCATTCGGTAAGAATTTGAGCCTTTTTGAATTATTAAACCCCAATTTCGAGTATTCTTTGTTGAGAATGTTTTTTCATGATTAAGGAACTCTAGAACTTGTTTACAAATATTAGTTGACATCTCATAACCTTATGCAAACGTTGAAATAATGAAGGCAATTAGGATTTACCCATTTAGCTTGAAAGCCACCATAATGTCACCCTTAGTTAGCTCCCTTGAGCTTAAATGAATCCTTTTCTATCTTTAAACCCAAAATATGAACCTTAACCTTAATTGTTTATCTACTTCATTACACCTACATTAAGGGCAAGTTGAGCATTTGAAAAGGTATAATCAGCTTTAGGCAATAAGTGTGGGGGAATCATAACTTATAGTTGGCTTTTGAGTTAGGGATGGGTATGGATTTACCCTTTTAGCTTAAAAGTCACCATAATGTCACCCTTAGTTAGCTCCCTTGAGCTTAAATGAATCCGTTTCTTTCTTTAAACTCAAAATATGAACCTTGACCTTAATTGTTTATCTGCTTCATTACACCTACCATAAGGGCAAGTTGAGCATTTGAAAAGGTATAATCAGGTTTAGGCAAAAAGTATAGGGGAATCATAACTTATAGTTAGCTTTTGAGTTAGGGATGGGTAAGGTTGTAGTAATTTTCTCTCCTCTGTATTTTTTTCCCTTAATTCCTTTTTTTAATGAATAAAAAATAATTAAAAAAGAAAGAAAAAGAAAAGAAAAAAGGAAAAAGAAAAGAAAAACAATGGAAAAGAAACAAATGAATTGAAAAGAAACGAAGGAAAGAGAAGACGACTAGAAAATGAAAGAAGAGGAGAGACGTAAAAATGGGGAGGGCTAATTTTATTACGTGAGAGGAAAGAATTGAGTGTTTTATTTGTCATTTTTCTGAATTACTTTGAATGCTCATTTAGCTTGTGATTTTAAACTACAATTTTCCTTTTTTCTACCCTTAGCCCGACCCCATTACAACTTAAATAAAGACCTTCAAATTGATATTTATGTTTGATATGAGTGGTAGAGATTGGATTAGTAAGCAAGTCTATAGTAGATACCTTACCTGAAATGAACAATGAGTTAATATTTACTATCTTTGAATGAGTGAGAGAATGGAGAGTGGAGTGAGTGTCTATCACACTTGTCGATGGTTCTTTGAATTGAAGTGCTTGTTGATTTTGACTAAATATGTGAAGAATGGCTTATTCATGAAGTATTATGAGTTTCAAGTTCATAGGTTGTGATTGTCGAATTGATCGTTGATATCTTTGACTATTATTTGAAAAAATTGTTGTTTTCATTGTTTGTTCTTTTATAGTCTAGTTTTCTTTATTATGCTTGAGGACAAGCACATTTTACGTGTGGAGGAATTTGTTGTGTCTAATTTCTATTACTTTTAATTGCCTTCATATCTTGATTTTGGTTACAAATCCTTACGTTTTGATCCAAATGTGATATTAATTGAGTGAAAATGGTGTGAATATTGCATGAATGTTAATTGGGTTATTTTGTAAATTTTGCATTAAAACACCAAAGTCACATAATTTTTTCATTAAACCAAGTCACCATAGTGCAAGGTGGTGATTATAACACCAAAGTCACATAATTTTTGTATTAAACCAAGTCACCATCGTGCAAGGTGGTGATTATGGGTGACAAGGGAGTCACACTTGTGACTCCCCATGCACAGGGTGACAAGGAAGTCACACCCGTGCATGGGGATGTCACACTCATGACTGCACGAGTGTGTATGGGATGTCACACCTGTGACTCCCCATGCATGGGTGTGACAAAGGGAGTCACACTCGTGACTCCTCATGCATGCCTATAAGAAGTTTTAACAATAGTTATGGCTTTAATATATGGTAGCTCATGATGTTAAGGCATGCAACCCTAAACCTAAGGAGAGTTTAATAAAAGGAAGAGAAGGTGGAAGCTGAGAAAATGATCTTTCATTCACTGTTTCATTGATTCACTCACACAGAAGGCACGGATATGGGAGGCATAGAGAGGAGAAAAAGACGATAAATAGAAATGATTAGAGAAAGGAAACAGAGTGAGTCAGGAAGAAGAGCAAAATAATAGAGAGGTGGAAGCTTGGGAGAGGTCAAAAGAAAAAGCTAGAGTTGAATCCCATTCAACTTAGGTAAACATTAGTATAGGGAAGAAGCCGAAGTAAAAGGTGAGAGCCAAAGCCAAAAGTTTGAGAGGGACTAGAGATCTCAACAACTCTTCATCTGATGATCTGTTTGTCTATTTTATTCCTTATTTGTTGCTTTGTTTCTTTCATTTTACTATTTGTTATTAATTGATTTATACTCTTATTAGTTTAACCGATTGTTATTTGTTTCTTTTGATAATCCATTCGGTATTCACTGTCTTATTATTGCTTTAATACTTTTGTTGACAGTAACATGTGATTAAAGTGTTTAATGATGATAAATGCGGTGATATCCGTGATGGGCTGATCTCTTTTCTTGAGAATTAATATAACTATTTAGTTGAATATGCATGATTGGGTTATGAATCTTTTTTCTTATTTATTTGATGTGGTTTTTGACCTAAATGGTTGTAATAGAATGTCCAAACACTACATTTTAGTGTTAAATGAAGAATCGAGAGATAAAGTTTAATACAGAACGAGAAACCATGAACACTTAGGTTCAGAACTAGAAATATATTAACTTATGTGATAATTGATAGTTGGTTTTTCATTATTAATTCAGATAATAACTTGTTGAATACAAAATTTAGACTAATTCATTATTTGAATCGATTTAGAACCTAACTATTAATTTTAGTAAGACAACAATCCAATAATTTTCCTTTAATCATACATTGGAGATTAAATTAGTGAAGTTAATTCTCAAGAGTTTTTCCACTTTGATTAATCTATTTGTCTTTGCTTCCAATTGATTCCGTCTACTTTTCAATTTAAATTTCACAATTTTCCTTAAAAACTTTCACTCAACAATCGGGATAGAATGTTGAGGAATGCATTGTTTTTAGTTTTATTTTTAATTCAAACTTAATTTAAGTTGACTAATTTCAACTTCTGTGAGAAGACCCTGGGTTATTAGCTACAACTATCTCGTATACATGTGAGTAGGATAGCTTATGTCTTTTAAGAACTTTTTGGTCATAACAATGAGCCTACTACTTTTAAGGAAGAAATTAATGACATTAGTTCTTCAAAATTACACAAAGCAATTAGATCTAAAATAGAATCCATGTACACTAACAAAGTATAAACTTGGGTGGATGCTTTCAATGATATTGTATTTATTACATGCAAGTGAGTTTTCAAGGAAAAAACTAATTTGTATCGTAACGTATATATATAAAAAACAAAGCTAATGGCTAAAGGGTACATAAAAGTAAGGAGTTGATTTCGTTAAAACCTTTTTGCTAGTAGCTATGCTTAAGTTGATTAGGATCTTTTTAGTTATAGATGCATATCATAATTATGAAATCTAGTAAATGGATGTCAAAATAAGATTTTTCAATAGGAATTTACTTAAGGATATATACATATGGCACAACCTGAAGGTTTTAAATACAGGAGATTTCCTAATTAAGTATGCAAGTTACAAAAGTCTATTTATGGACCGAAGAAAGCGTCACAAAGATGGACCATCTATTTTGATAAGATAATAAAAAGAGTTTGATTTTATTAAAAAATATAAATGAACCATATGTCTAAAATAAGGTTGGTGGGAGTGTAATTGTTTTCCTAGTGTTATATATTAATGACATGTTACTGATTGCAAACAATATACCAATGGTCCAAACTGTAAAGATTTTGTTGTCAATGTGTAACACCCCATTCCCGCACGACCCGAACCCGACATCGACGATGATATCCAGGTCCGTGCCCTGCGAGGGTGGCGTGCTAGATCACTCAGTATAAAACATTCATTAACGCGACATAAACAGTAAGGAACTTGAGCCCATGTTCACAATTAATCATTTTCAGTTATTACAGTCATCCAATAATAATTTTACAATCAGTTAATGTAAAACAATAGAACCACAATG
>JANIHY010000210.1:44290630-44303635 GCA_027479065.1 Erythroxylum brevipes
AAGATTCAAAACACAAGGCATGCAACTTACTTGATTTAACTACAAATCTTCAAATTCTTCAAGAAAATCACCAAGACTTAACTTGCTCCACCACCCACGTAAATCACCATCTCTAGGGTTGAAAAAAGAACAACTTCTTTGATGGAAAGAAGAGCAAAGTGGAAGAGGTGTAGGATGATCAAAACAAAGGAATTGAGTGATCAAAGTTCACCAAGAAAGGGAAGAAGAGAACCTACGAAAATGGAAGAAGAAACTCACCAAAAACCTCCAAAATGAGAGAGTGTCGTGAGTGTGTGGGAGTGACTAAGCTTAAAGAAGACAACTTAAAGAAATACATGGCTATTATCATGCCATGTGTCAAGCCTCCATTACATCTTCATCAATTAATAAATTATAACATCAATTAATAAATTAAACCCAAATTCCAACAATTTTACACTTGTCCAATACCCATATAGCCACATATCCATAATTTCTACTACCCTTGACCCATTGGTCTGTCACCCGGTATTTTTTCCTAGTCCGGGATTTAACCCCGAAAAATTCTAGAAAATTTCCTAAAATTCTCCAAAATTGAAAAATCATTTTTGACACTCTCCAAATATTTTTTTAAGATTAAGAACCCATAATTCTCGAGATTCTCAACCAATTACAGTTATAACCAAATAAACCGGGAATGTCATTGTATGCATGTACAATATTTTCATGTGCAACAATGTCATTTTTCACAAGACAAATATGTCACATAAGGTATGAATAATACTAAGTAATCCCTATCAATCTCGTCGATCTATAGAGAAATATCAAAGAGTTACTAGGCTAATCCTAATCAATGTATATAGATAAAATACTAAAGAGGTTTAACACGGAGACTTCTAAGAGGGGATTCCTAATCATCTCGCATAGGATTTGTCTCTTATAGTGCATGTCTCCTAAGATAGAAGAAGAGAGAGATAAAATAAATTTTATTCAATATGTTTTGACGATTAGATCGAACATATATCTAACATTATATAACAAACAGATGTCTCTTATGCTTTGAGCATAACTAGTGATGTTCACTATATAGCTGTGAAAAACATGCTAAAATAATTGAAAAGAACTAAAGATGTTTTCTTGTTATATAGAGGAGTTGAATTAAGAGTCTAGGGGTATTCAAATACTAGTTTTCAGTCTTATCCAAAAAATAAAAGGTCATAGTTAGGGTACATCTTCACCTTAAATGGTAATGCAACAAGTAGGAAGAATTCCAAATAGCTAACCACTATAAAGTATATGACTGAGGAAGAGTATTGTTTGATGTTAAAGAAGGTAAAGAAAGCAGTTCAAATCAAGAAGTTCACCAAACTTGGAGTGGTTCCTATTATATTATAAAAACAATAGCACTATTTCACAAACAAAGGTACCAAGGTCTTATCTATCATCCAAACATGTACTTAGGAAGTTTCACTTGATTAGGAAAATAATGGAGTGGAAAGATATAACATTAGGGTGAGTTCTCATTGAAGAGAATCTTGTAAATCTTCTCACTAAGTCATTATCTTAAATGAGATATGATTAACATATGGACGGATTTGTTATTAGAAACATAGGTGATTAATTTTAGTGCAGGAGAAAGATTATTATTGTTATTTTATGTATGATATTATTATTTTAATTAACAAAGGCATTATTTATCTTTATAAAGTTTGTTAATTATATTTGATGTTTAATACTAAAGGTAAAATCCTAGAAAATTAAAATGCAATTGAAATTAAGATGAAATCATTAAATCGATCGATAATTAACATGAATGAAAATGATTGGATTTAGAATTTCAGATATTATATCCATAATTTATATCCAATTAAACTATTAGATGATGAAAGAATTAAATTATATGTCATAATCACTTTAAAATTCCTATTTTGATGGTCATAACATATTTCTAGACATTAATCTTGATATATGGTTATAAACCATTTAGTTAAAGAATTAAAGATAAATAAATAAATTTTAATTTAACTAATTATTATTATGAATTAGGATTATAATTTATAATCATTGCTAATATATAAAGAACCTAATCAGTTATACATAAAAAGTAGTTAAATAATCAATTTAAATCAAATTGGACTTAAATATGATATTTGAGAAATTTCAAGGATCAAATGTGAGTGATTTTACTAAAACTATAATTATAATTTTAATTAGAGTTCAACTTGAATTATAATTAGAAATTTTAATTCTAAAAAGAAATAAACCCATTGTCTATTTCTATAAGTGGGAACTAGGCATAAGGAGTTAGCACTCTTGCCTTTTTCTTCTCATGGGTTGGGTTCCTTTTCTCTACTCTGTGAATACTATTAGAAACAAACAGCTTATGGTTGACACCCTGTAAAAAGGCTTTTATAGGAATTTGAATTAGGTACTATTCAATTACTTTTTATAATTCATATTTTTCAAGTTATTTAATTATTGTGATCTGATAAGAGAATTGTAAAATTTTATTTTATATTTTTGTTATGCTTATGATTAGATTACGGTTAGTTTCCCAAAAATAACACCATCCAAAAGATCTTAATGTTCCCTTATGCTTGGAAAAATCATTCCATCCATTAGGCTTCTACTTGATTGGATTTGGACTATACCATGTAGATGGATCATTGTAAAATCTCTATTACCAACTCCAACTCAAGAGCCTTTGGTTTTCATTTCTCTCCATTCTAAGATTCTCGAGACCCAAATGAATTTGTCAACCTAGAAACAATAGACTATTTAGTGAGAACAAGGAATAGTAAGCTAATTATGAGAACCATTGATCGAAGCGGAAGATCAAGATTGGTACGAGACGCCTGTTTATGACGATCAAATATATGTCCACTTCGTTGCTAGTTAAAATGCTCAGATGTCCTGTGGACAAAAACCTACCAACAAATATGTATATGAATTTTCAGTTTAGTATCTATATGTTGTTATGCAGTTTTCAATGATCTTGTGCTTCCTACGATGGCTAATTTTAACATCTAAGCCCACGAGGTTACACACCGACGACATGGATCGGTATCATTTCACAATTTTTGTGAGACTCATCCGTAGCCGCTGACGACAGGGTTTGAATCACCAGCTGGCCAATGGAGTACATTTGACTTTTAATTAATACACACAGACACTTGCCCACAGACATATATATGTGAAATTCAAGTATATATTAATTATGATCATTAATACCAAGCTTTGGGAGTTGGAAATCATGACAGGATAGAAAGTCACGGGTCAAGAACTAAAAATAGACTTTGTTAGTATGGGATGGTTTCAAGTTATTATAAAGAGTGCTGTACCGAGTCTGCTATTATTTTTCACTTCACTGAAGGTCAACGAGGTTATTCAATATGAAACTAGTTCCGCGGTTGTATCTAGTTAAAGTGAGTTGGTGGTCGTTGACAGAGAGAACGAGCTCGAATCAGAGGTCAACCCCAGGTCTCATAGGTAAATAGCTAGATCAGGAGATCGTATTCATCGACTATGGGGTTTTCCACCTAGAAGGCGACTCAAATTTTTCCGATAGGGAGCAGAAAAGAGTACTTATTTTTTATAACTTTTGTCAGAAAATGTTGCAGGGTTGACATAGGTGAGCTGATAAATGCTATGAGCAGCAAGATCATGCTAATCCAATTCGTTTGTCCAAATAACAAGGATTCGTAGAGTAAGCGGGGATTAATTTAAAAATGATTGGTTTAAAAATGCATTCTTGTGAGTTAAGATCCTCTTAAAATATCTCGTGAACTTAAAAAAAAAAATTTTATGACAGTTTTTGAAAATCCCCACGAAAGTAACGCTAAGAATTTACACGAACGAAGATAGATTCAGGTCCCATCTCTTGATTCAAGCTATAATAATTTCTTGCACCTATCCAGTGGAATTGCTACATTGACACGGTAATTGATACAAGTAGCAATGTTAGCTAGTTTGAAATCCAAACATTTTTAGACAAAAAGGTTAAATTGAATTTTAAAATTTTCGTTAATCATTAATTTATATTCAAACATTTTACATCATTCAAATCAAACTTCAATATTTGTAAATCGTTTAATTTGACCCTTACCTTGATAGAATACTAACAATTCCGTCTATGTTTTCTAATTTAACTTTTTTTTTTAATTTATAAGTCTCTTTGTCATTTGGACATCCCAATTTGCTCATGTGACCAAAAAAATAAAAAATATAAAACATCATGCGTACATGTGGCTGCAAAATTAGAGAAATTAGATTTAAATCCCTAATTTCTTATACCTAAATCACATGTCACATATCTTCTTTTTCTCATATCTAAGTCTCTAATTTTAATACTAAAAAAGCCTTTGCTCTCTTGTCCAATTATATGTTTGAAACTCTTTGAGAAGTTTCTCTCTTTCTAGGGATAGTAAAGTGTTGTTTTAGATTTTCTTGCAATTTTACTTTTAGAATTTTGCTCTTTGTGACAACTTGCCACTTGTCACCTTTTGATAGGCCACAATAAAACATTAAACCACAGCAACATAAGTAACAACTATAACAAAACTATGTGCCTAAATCAAAATTATCTAAAATTAGTTATGTCGTTGAAGAACGAGATCTATTCCCAACTCATCCTTGTCCCATGCCTCAAGATTGTTGAACCATACTTGAATCTCTCTTATTCTTTCATGACTTCCCTCTATAATTTGGGCACTATAAAAAACAAAGTCTCCATAATAGTGAGTCTTCACTTAGAAGCCAAAACAATGGCCAAAATGGTGAGAATCTCAAAAGTGTTTTGGACAGTCTAGTTATATAAAATAGTGTTTTAGATGGTTTGTTTTGGGTATCATAAACCAGTTGGGATGTCTAGTTTGTAGAAGGACCATAAGAAAATATCTAAAAAGTTCTAGATTGAAAAAAATTGACAAAGCTATTAGTATTCTATTAAAATAAGAGTTAAATTAAATGATTTACAAATGTTGAGTTTTAATTTAAATATTTTATAATATTTGAGTTTAAATTGAACATTAACAAAATATTTTTTAGGAAATCATGGCAAGATTTGATCCTGACCATAGGGGAATAATTAGAAATAATTGACAAATAAATCATAATAAAATAAAAATATTAATTTGTACCTTATTTTGAAGCTTAATCATATTTTTATTGTATCCCCCAACCATTTATGAAATTGAATCATCTTAAACACCATGGCCACACACATGTTTGGCCTTTAATAGTATCTCATAACGAGTTGAGAAAACTCTGCAATTGTTGCAGAGAGAGTTAGCTAAGGAGTGCTAGTTTCATAGAGCTTAAGCCTTGGACACTTTAGTAATCTAATTCTAATTAAATACCAATTTTACCCAAATAAGATCCAATATCTCATATCGATCCTTATTTATTAAATATCTCATATTTAATCATAAAGTTTCTAAAACTTTACAATTGAGTCTAACTTGATTTAGTTCAATTTGTTAAAGAAAGTGAACACATTTATACTTGTGATGTCAATATGGTGGGCTTACTTCAAGGTTTGCTCTAACTTTAGTTTATACTACCAACTTTGTCTTCCAAAGGAGTAAATTGTGGCATTAGTTGAACTAATTACATGCTGTGAAAGCTGATCCATCGATGGTAGGTGGGGACTTCAACTGCATATTAAGTTCCAAGGAATCGAAAGGCCGAAAGCAGTTAACCATGGCTCATATTAGGGAGCTCAACAATTTCCTTAGTGGTGTAGATTTGTTTAATCATTATTCAACAGGGAGAGTGTTGGTCTAATAACCAACAAGGTGGTATGTTTACTTGTAAGAAGTTGGATAGATGTCCTGTAAATCCTGTGTGGATCCAGATATTCTTGTAAGCTGCTATTCATTTTGGGAAAATGTAATGTTTGACCATGCCTATACACATATACATAGTCTGGAGGTGGAAAACAGGGTAGGATTACCATTTCATTTCTTCAATGGCTTAACCCAGCTGGATGAGTTTTTGGAACTGATCCACAACTATCAGTTACCTAAGGTCTGTATATATAAAACCTTCCAATTAGTATAGAAGCTTTAAAATGTCAAAGCTGCTCTTCAGATGTTTACAAGAAGCAAAGGCCAAGATCTAGGTTTACTTAGAGGTAGACTACATACAACACATGTTAAGTCAAAATGACTTCACATTAATGATTTTGATGAAGTACAAATAATGAAGGTTAAAAAACAGATGGAGAATGGAAAAGCAGACGAAAGGAAAAATAGACGGAAGATTGAAAAACAGACGAAAGATTAAAAAGCAGACGATGAATGAAAAGCAGACGGAAGCGAAAAGAAAATGGAAGTCAAAAATAGACGAAAGAAAAAGCAGACGATGAAAAACAAACGAAAGCCAAAAGCAGACAATGAAAAGTAGACGGAAGCAAATCAAGAGTCAGTTCGAGTTAGTTACAGAACTCAACTGAATAACTATTTCTTTCAAGAATCAAGAAAGCAAGATTCAAGAAGCAGTTATAGACGAAGGCTATAAATATAAGTCGAAGTCGAAGATTGCAAAGTTAGCTGATATACACATACGTGAACGTTAGAAAGCTTACTTGAGAGTTTATTGTGCAAATAGCTAGAACTATATTATTGTAACAAAGCTTAAAACATCTTTCTGTAAGAAAGTAGTATAGATAGCCTGCAGAGGCTAAAAGTAAAAGAATATTGAGTGTAAAGAGACGTGAAGAGGCTCGAAAAGAAAGAATACTTGTAAAGTTGTTGAGAGATAGTGAAATCTCAGAAAGACATCTGAGGACTGGACGCAGCCCACGGTTTGGGGTGAACCAGTATAAAAATTACTATGTCAACTTCTCTATCCTTGTCTCTCTTATCAATCAAAGTTTCGTTTTTACTTAATTCTCTAACAAGTTTTCGAGAATACGATTAACTTTGATTTGCAGTAGATCTTGTGAAAAGAACAAGTTTTTCTTTTGACAAAACATTTTTGAAGATTTTTCAAAGAAGGGGAAATTCACAATTCAACCCCCCTTTTGTGCATTTATACATCGTATAATAAGCATTGTAATAACGTGTGATTCACTTCAATTGGTATCAGAGCTCGGTGTCCAAGGATCACTATAACAAAGTGTGGATCAAATATTATGGCGAAATCACATACGTACATTGCAGAAGGTGCCTCAGTCACTAGACCTCTAGCATTCAATGGAGAAGACTACCATTACTGGAAAGATAGGATGCGGCTGTTTATAGAATCTACTCATGTTGACCTTTGGGACGTGATAGAGAATGGACCATACACACCAGTAGATGAAGAAGGAAATCTTATTCCACGGATCAGATGGACGGCTGATCAAAAGGCGAGAATAAGTTTGATTTACAGTAGTTCTTGTGAAAAGAATAAGTTTTTTTTTCTTTCGACAAAACGCTTTTGAAGATTTTTCTAAAAGGGGAAATACACAATTCAAACCCCCTTCTTGTGCATTTATACATCGTATAATAAGCATTGTAATAACGTGTGATTCACTTCAGTGAAGTCTTCCTTGCCAGTGAAGACATCCATTGCTTTTCCTACCATTTTGAATGTAGTTTAAAGAAAAAAGAGATGATGTTTACTTACAGAAATTCTTGATGAACCTTGATGCTTTGTGTTGGGCCCCGAACCTTTCTTGGAAATGAGGACTATTAAATGAGAAGTTGTTCATGATTATTTATGTATAAAGAAAGGATAATTCATGAATTGGAAATGAAATGAAAAATATAGTTTAGATATAAGATCGATTTTATGTGATATGTTGAAGTTAAAAGCAGGAAATTTCAAGTGAAATATGTTCATGGAGTATGCTTCATGTTTTAGCCATAACTTGATCCCTAGTTATCCAAATGAGATGATTCTTAATTTGGATTAAACTAGAGAGATAAGGCTACAAATTGTATGTTGAAATTGAGTTCTAATTCAATTTCTAAGAAAGTCAAGTTTCAGATGGAAGTCATGTGCAGGATAATGTTTTAGTATAAGAACAGTCTGAAATGTTTGGAGTATAACTCTTAGACTATGGAACCAAATTAAATGATTTTGGTGTCATTAGAAAATTAAGACAATAAGGAACATTTGTCTAGAAGTAAGTTTTATTAAATTCCTTCAATTTCATGATTAGAAAATGCCTTGATTTTGGGGAAAGAGTTAAACAAGGATTTAAATGAATTTTGAGGTCTTAATAGATTATTTAGTGGAATTAATTAGCATGTAATGGCAATTAATTAGCATGTTAATTTATTTAAGGTCATATGGCATAAGTGACATGGATTAAATTGAATTATTGTGGTAAGTTGCAAGAGGGGGCAAAATTGGAAGACAGCTTAAGCATTTAAGTTCCTAGGCATATAAGTAAGGGCAAAATGGACATTGTCCAATCATAAGTGGTATAAAAGGCAAGAAAAATAAGCATTCCTTCCATTAGAAGAGAGGGAAACGAAAATTAGAGAGAGAGGGGAGAGAGAAGCACGAAAATGGGGGGAAAGAGGGAAGAAGAAAGAGAAAGCTAAGGCTTGCTTTTTCATGGATCTCAAGAGGGGTTTTGATGCTTGTCCAAGAGGAAAAAGGATGGAAGAAGACAAGAGCTTCCTCCCAAGCCAAGAAAAATTCGAAAATGGTGAAGGACCAAGGTAAGAGTGTTTTGATTTGTTGAGTTTTTGATAGGGTTATGGTTTAGATAGCTTAAGAATAGAATGAGTTTAAGTTTTCCAAGATCAATTTTGGTGATTATATGTTATGGGTTTGTCATTTTGAATGCCAATTGATTTGGGAATTATGGTTTATGTTAAAGGGAATTTAGAGAGGCAAGAGGAATCAAGATCAAGGGGAAGCATGTTGAGTCAAGTTACAAGCAAGGATTTAAGGTGGGTTTCCATGTTTATAATTTAAGTAATGAGCCTTTAACATGTTTTCAAAAAAATCAAGAACACAATCACTGTACCCGTCTCACTCTTTTCACTAAATCTTTCTCCATTAGTTTCATATGACTATGATTCTTGGTGTAAATGTAGGGAAATTTCTTACGAATCCAATGGTTTAAGAATCAAGTCATTTAGAGGTCTAGAGAAGAAGTTATGGCCAAAAGACTCCAACGCGTTTCTGCCCTCACCTGAAATGTACATGTCTCAGTGCGAATGCTATAACTTTTTCTATAGATGTCTGATTGACTTTTTTTTAGACCATTGGAAATAGGACTTCTGGATCTAAAACTTTCATGAAGACCTCAAAGGCCAATTCTATCTTCTAACTTCTGTATCGTCTCACTTTTGCATCATCTCACTTTCCTTTCGTCTTAGTTCTATCGTCTCATTTTCTTGCATCTCACTTTCTGTGTCTCACTTTCTGCGTCTCACTTTTTGCTTCTCATTTTCTGCATCTCATTTTTGCGTCTCACTTTCTGCGTCTCACTTTCTGCGTCTCACTTTCTGCGTCTCATTTTCTGCGTCTCATTTTCTGCGTCTCACTTTCTGCGTCTCAGTTTCTACGTCTCACTTTCTACGTCTCATTTTCTGCGTCTCATTTTCTGTGTCTCACTTTCTGCGTCTCATTTTCTGCGTCTCATTTTCTGTGTCTCATTTTCTGCGTCTCACTTTCTGTGACTCATTTTCTGTGTCTCATTTTCTGCGTCTGTTTTTCATGTCCAGAATATCACCACTTATAAGACGCATAACTTTTGACTCAGATGTCCAAAATTTACAAACTTTATACTGTTGGAAAGATACGAGAAAGATATACAACATTCCAGAAGGTAACTTTATCAAATTCCATCTTTATCAATCCCAAATTTGTCCCTAAAGTCTGAAGACAAAATTTTCATTCATACACCAACACTGCACCCAATTCTTCACTTCACGACAATATTTGAGGCTCTTATACATAGAATTGAAGTTCTATGTCTCATACAAAATGTAGCCATATATCTCTAGTTTAATACAAATTAAGAATCATCTCGTTTGGATTACCAGAGAAAACGTTAGGGCTAAAAGATTGAAGTATATTCAGTAAACATTTTACAGATCACTACCAATCTTATTTCTAAATCTTTCTTTATCACAACTCATACCCAAAATCACTCTTTCTACTCCTTCTACTTCTCATTTTCAATAAAATCACATTTAATACCCTTTTATACCCAGAAGTTGTTAATGAATGCTTGTACCACTTTTTATGTGAAAACATTCTGTATTTATGTGCATACATGCTAACATGATGCATGAGTAAGAAAAATTCATTTCCTTAACCTCTCTTTGAGTTCACAGATACTAAAAGTTCAGGTCCTAACCCTTAATATGGGGACGGGATGTTACACGAAAACAAAAGCAGACGGAAGCCAAAAACAGGCGAAAGCCAAAAGCAGACGGAATCCAAAAGTAGACGGAAGCCAAAAGCAGACGGAAGGAAAAGCAGACGATGAAAAGCAGACGAAAGAAGCAAAAGCAGATGGAAGCAAAAGCAAACGATGAAATGAAGACAAAAGCAAACCACGTCAGATTCAATAATCAGTTTGAGTTAGTTATAGAACTCAACTGAATAACCGCTTCTTTCAAGAAACAAGATTAAAGAAGCAAGAATCAAGAATCAAGAAGCAATTGCAAACGAAGACTATAAATATAAGTCAAAGTCGAAGATTGCATAGTTACAAACATGAACGTTACAAAAGCTTACTTGAAAGAAATTTTTGTGCGATTTGTCTAGAGCTATCTTACTGTAACAAAGCTTGAAAAAACTTTCTGTAAGAAAGTAGTACAGATAGCCTACAGAGGCTAAGAGTAAAAAATACTGACTGTAAAGAGACCTAAAGAGGCTCAGAGAAAAAAAAAAGCATACTTGTAAAGTTATCGAGAGATAGTGAAATATCAGAAAGACTTCTGAGGACTGGACGTAGCCCACGGTTTGGGGTAAACCAGTATAAAAATTGTTGTGCCTACAACTCTCCATCCTTATCTCTCTTATCTTTCAAAGTTTCGATCTTACTAGTCTTTTTAAACAAGTTTTTGAAAAATATTTTATAACTTTGATAAACAGTTGTTCTTGTAAAAGAACAAGTGTCTTTTAATAAAGCGTTTTTGAAAGGATTTTCAAGAAAGGAAAATACACAATTTATCCCCCCCTTCTTGTGCATTTATACATCGTATAATAAGCCTTGTATTAACGTGTTATTCACTTCTAATAGTATCAGAGCTTGGTGTCTAAGGATCACATTAACAACGTGTGGATTTCATTTCATTAGCCACCGTTTTCAAACAAGTGACATAATCACCAATATTTTCTGAGCTTTGCATTTTTAGCATCTTGAACTCAGCTCTGAGTGATTGAAGACGTACCTTTTTAGCTTTTTTGACTCCTTGGAAAGATTTCTACAGAATCTCCCATGCTTCTTTTGAAGTCTTTGCGTCTGAAATTTTCTCAAACGTAGGTTCATCAACACCTTGAAAGATAAAGAACAATGCCTTCTTATCTTTCTTTTGATTTTCTTTCAACGTCTTTTTCTCAGCATTTGATAAGACTGCTTCGACAGCTGCATCTTCGGGCTCCTTATATCCATCATCAACAATATCCCATAAATCATGAGAACCAAGCATCACTCTCATCTGGATGCTTCAATTCCCATAATTTGTCTTTGTTAATTTCAGAACTTGAGGTTGCATCAAGTTGGTCATTGCTTCACCAATTCACGAACAAACGAACTTTGGCTTTGATACCACTTGTAGGAAGCTTTATAGGCTCCAAAGAAATCTTTAAAAATATTAAAGGGAAAATTTTTCCTCTTTTTCAAGAGCTACGGCTCTTGTTCTCTCTTCCTCACGTTGCACACACTTTGAATGTAAAAAGCTGTTGTACTCTCTTTTATTTACCTTACTTGCTTGTTGTAAAAAATGTGGACTAGCCTCTATATAAAGGCAAGCTTAAATCGACGTTGGGAGGGGGAGCAATAAATGAGGGTACGTGTGTTTTAAACATAAAAGTTGACAAATAAAACTTTGCTACTCCTACAACTTTTAGCTATTAAGTAACTTCAACTCTTTGCTAATAAGCAATTATTTAGAACCATACATTTGGAGTTACACATGTAAAAGAGAGTTTGACCTCTAACACTCCCCCTCAAACCTTGTTGGAAGCTTTATGCGCTCCAAAGAAATCTTAAAAAATATTAAAGGGAAAATTTTTCCTCTTTTGCAAGAGCTACGGCTCTTGTTCTCTCTTCCTCACATTGCACACACTTTGAATGTAAAAAGCTACTGCACTCTCTTTTATTTACCTTACTTTCTTATTGTACAAAATGTGGACTAGCCTCTATATAAAGGCAAGCTTAAACTGACGTTGGGAGGGGGGAGGAATTAATGAGGGTACATGTGTTTTAAACATAAAAGTTGACAAATAAAACTTTGCTACTCCTACAACTCTTAGCTATTAAGTAACTTCAACTCTTAGCTAATAAGCAATTATTTAGAACCACACATTTAGAGCTACACATGTAAAAGAGAAAGAGAGTTTGACTTCTAACACTCCCCCTCAAACTCGACTTCTCATGCCAAGCATTTCTCTCAGTCTTCGGAACACTTCTTTATTTAGTGGTTTTGTAAAAATATCTGCCAGTTAATCTTCTGTTCTGCAGAACACTAATTCCACAATTTTGTTTTTCACCTGCTCCCAAATGAAATGACATTTTATGTGTTTGCTTCGACTGTATGCCACTGGATTCTTTCCAAGTGATATGGCAGACTTGTTGTCAACATATATTCTTGTCGGGCCTTGTTGGGCATGATCCAACTCACTTAAAATATATCTCAACCACATTGCTTGGGATGAACTTGCTATTGCAGCTAAATACTCATCCTCACATGTTGAAAGGGCAACAGTTTGCTACTTCTTTGATGACCATGAAAATATTGCTAACCCAATATGAAAGGCATAACCAGAAGTACTTTTTCTATCGTCCACATCTCCACCAAAATCACTATTTGAATAACCAATTAATTTCGAATTTTGAGAATGTGT
>JANIHY010000210.1:44432747-44445702 GCA_027479065.1 Erythroxylum brevipes
CATCAATTTCATTTAACTCTAAAACACCCACAACACATACATACTCAAAAACACCCATTTAATTTCATTTAATATTTTTAAATTCCACTAAAAGATCGGGGTCCAATAACAATTTTATACTGGTTCATCCTAAAGCGTGGGCTATGTCCAATCCTCATAATCCCTTCTAAGATTTCACTATACTTCACAAAAGTACAAGTATTCTTTTCACTGAGCCTCTTCAGGTCTCTTACAACAAGTATTCTTTTTCTCACTTATCCTCTTCAAACTCTCAGCTATTCTTCTTTCTTACAGAAAGATATTGCGAGCTTTGTTACAGAAAATATAAATCTCGTGTTTTCGCACAAATACAGTATTTAGCTTTTGAATATCACTAACAAAATCACTAGCTCTTTCAATCTTCAACTTCGACTCATATTTATAGTCTTCATCTTCAACTGCTTCTTGATAACTGCTTCTTTCTTCTTGATTTTTGATCTTTAAAGAAATGGTTATTCAGTTGAGTTCTGTAACTAACTCAAACTGATTTGATTCTTTGTCTTCGATACCTTCGTCTCATTATCAGCTTCGCTTCGTCTCATATTGCTTCCGTCTCATTTTCGCTTCTATCTCATTTTCACTTCCGTCTCATTTTGCTTCCGCTTCCATCTCATTTTTGCTTCCGTATCATTTTGCTTTCGTTTCATTTTGCTTCTGCTTCCGTCTCATTTTTCTTCTGTCTCATTTTTCTTCTGTCTCATTTTGCTTCTGTCTCATTTTCTCTTCCGTCTCATTTTTCTTCAGCTTCATCATTATTTGGTTTTCATCAAAATTAATCGTAAAGTCATTTTGACTTAACACTATGGACTTCTCTCAAAATTGCCTCCCTCAAAGAACAATTTGGAACACAATAAGAACTATTTTGGAACAAATAACCATTATACAAAATAAAGTCCCTAAATGCGCCATTATCTCTTTTATCCTAACAAAATTCTTACTAAAATATTTATCACTTTCATACATCCCCCTAATATCATCAAAACCTATAACATGTGCATGCATTGAACTCAACAAAAGGAATTTTCTTGACAAAGAATTAGCAACAACATTTATGGTCCCTTTTCTATACTTAATGACAAAGTCAAAAGATTAAAGGAATTCAACCCAAGTAGCATGTTTTTTCCTTAGGTTCGCTTGATTTTGGACATATTTTAGCGAGTCATAATCAGTGAAAAGAATGAATAGTTTGGCCAACAAATAAGGCCGGATATAACGGCCCTAACAATTGTATAAAACTCTTTATCATAAGTTGTGTATCTTTTTCTTTCTTCATTGAGTTTTTCACTAAATAATGTAATTGGTCTACCCTCTTGGCTTAAAACAGGTCTTTTTCCTACCCCACTTGCATCACACTCAAGTTCAAATGGTGCACTAAAGTCTTCTAGCTTTAAAACAAGTGCCCTTGTGATCAAAATTTTCAAAGTGTTTGATACAATTATGGCCTAATTTGTCCACTTAAAATCACATTTTTTTCACGCACTCGGTTATAGGAGTAGTGATTGTACTAAAATTCCTAATGGATCTCCTATAAAATGAACAAAAACCATGAAGGCTTCTAACTTGGAAAAGGCTAGTTAGGACCGACCAATCTAGAATAGTTTGGACCTTTGAGGGATCCATTCTAATACCATCTTGGCTAATGAAAAATCCTAGGAAAGTCAAAAAATGATCACAAAAATGTCACTTTTCAACATTGGCATACAAGGACTCTCTAGCTAAGACATTAAAGACACATTTCAAATGCAACACATGTTCATCTAGAGATTTGGAAAAGATTAGAATATCATCAAAGTACACTTCAAAAAATTTGTGAAGGAAAGGTTTAAGTACCTCATTCATAAGCCTCATGAATGACAAGCCACTCATAAAGTCCCTCCTTTATTTTGAAAGCTGTTTTTCACTCATCTCCCCCTTTCACACGGGTTTGATGAAATCCATTGGCAAGGTCAAGTCTAAAAAAGATTATTTCTCCATGAAGATAGTCAAGCATGTCATCAGGTCTAGGAATTGGATACCTATACTTGACTGTGATTTTGTTAACTGCTCTTGAATCAATCACCATTATCTATTTCCCATTTTTCTTTGACATAACAAAAGTTGGAACTACACATAGACTTGTAAAAGGCCTAATGAATTTCCTTTCTAACAAATCATCAACAATGGCTTGCAAAGGACAAATTCTGTAGGACTGTTTGTGTGGAATTATAGCACTGGGTACAAAGTTAATCTCATGTTGAATTGTCCTCGATGGTGGCAACCCCTTAGGAAGTTCTCTAGGAAACACACAAGGAAATTGATCAATTAAGTCTTGAACAATCCTAAGAATTGGACAGCTCGGCCTAGCATCATCTTCAACATCCAAGGGTGAAAATGAAGGAAAATCATCAACAATTGCCTTTCTCTCATCTATACTCAACAAAATAGGTTCATTTTCTACCTTCCTCTTCACATCTGGCTTCATAGGAGTTAGTAGGAATTTTCTGCCCATATGCGTCAAAAAATAAGTGTCTGCTCTTCCTTGATGGCCAACATCTCTACTATACAACCACGGCTTGCCCAAAAGCAAATGACAAGCCGATATGGGAATTACTTGGCACCATAGTTCATCTTCATACTTCCCAATAGCAAAAGGAACCAAACATCTTCTTGAAACCATGATTTCATGCTTCTTATCAAGCCAAGTGAGCTTATAAGGACATGGAATGGGTTCGGTTTTCAAGATAAGCTTGTACACCATTTCATTAGAAACCACATTCTCACAAGCTCCACTATCACATCAATTACCACATTACACTTTTTACCACTGGTACACATTTTGTATGAAAGAGTGATTTTCTCTTCCAATCTTCACCTCCATTCTCACTGTTAAGAATTCTAAGTAGCACTAGCATTTCAGCATCAATGTCTTCTCCACTTACTACCACGGTTTCATCACTACCATTCTCCTCTTCTTTCTCTTCTTCTCCCAAAAGGACAACCTCTTCACACTTAAGTGCATTGTCAATTTCCTCCATTTCTTGAATTGTTATCACTTTTCTATTGGGGTACTCGGATTGGAATTGGCCATTTCCTTGACACTTAAAGCATCTAAGCTTGGATTTGGGGCTTTGGGAGCTGTTTGGTGTGTAGGGAGTTTTTGGAGTGTATGGTGATGGGGGGTTAGGCTTCGGTTGAGGGATAAGTAGTTTTCGTGGTGAGGTTTAAGGTGGGATGAATTTTGGCTTATAGGATGGTTGGAATGGGCTGGTTATTTGGTTAAATGTATGTATCAGTTTGGGTGGGAATTTGGTGGCTTTTTGGTGTTTTAAATTGATCTCTCCCTAAAAGAAAGCCTCTTCACTTCATTGAAAGTGTCAAATGGATACATCTTCACCTAGTCTTGCAACTCTTGCTCAAGGCCTTTAACAAACCTTGTCACAATCACTTCTTCACTTTCTTCTAAACCACTCTTCAATAAAAATTGCTCAAACCATATTATGCATTCTTCAATCGGCCTCTTGTTTTGAGTCAAAGCAAACATTTTTTCTAGCATTTGTTGCGTATGTTGAGGAGCCACAAATGTTTCTTCCATTTCAATTATGATCCTATCCTATCTAATTTTTAGCTTCTTTTGTCTAAGCCTCCTGTTTTGCAAATTGTCCCACCAAAGGGTAGCATAACTTTTAAGCTTTATTGCAACAATTTTAACCTTTTTATCATCCAATACATCCTTCAACTAAAATTGTTTTTCAACAATATATAACCACTCATGAAATGCATCAACTTCAAGCTTGCCAACAAATTCAGGGACATCAACCTTGAAATTAAAATCATCATGCCTATCAATTCTAGGTTGATAAATATTCCTAACTAGTCCCATTCGTCTAGCACCATAAGGGCCTCTCCCTCTCCCTTTTAGACCATTTCCTCCTAATCTAATACCATCATCATGACCGGTAGAAATAGATTCATTTACCTCATCATGAAATTCATCATCCATGGCTTGATGAGTATGGCTTGATGATCATGGAAAGTGTAAGGTAGCCTCCTTTGTCTTGGCAGCCTCACTCTCCAGACGAAAGTGTCAAACTTCTCCATCTTAAGACTCATCTCATCAATTTTTTGCAAATAACTTCTCCAGATTGTTTTGAGTTGGATCTGACATGTTAAAGAGTCAAATCACAACTCAAATATCTGACTCTGATACCAAAAATGGTGCAAGATAGGCTTGAAAATGATCTGGAATGGATTGGGAACTATTTGAAGGTGTTTGGATGAGTTTTGGTTTTATCAGGTAAAACTGAGCAGGCAAGTTTGAAGGAAATTTTGGGTAAATTGGTTAGGAGTTGGTTTCTGTAAGTTAAAGGAGATTTGTAGAAATTTTCATAAACTACAATTTAGACTCAAGAAACGGACAATTTGGAAAAGGGATGACTGAGTTATAGGGTTGGAAGGTGGACATGTTTTCCTGGACGATAGCAGAAAAGATGAGAGTTTTTAACTAGGTTAGGGCTAGAAATAAATAGGGACCACTTCTGGAGATTTGTAGTTTAAGAAGTGATCTCTCATCTATTTTGGAATCACTCAATTCTAATGAACACACACTGAGATATGAATTTTCTCGTCAGACTGGTCGAATTGAAAATTCTGGTGATAACAAAAATAATGAGACAATTGTGATTATTTTTGGAAAATAATCAAACCCAATAATTGTTCTTTGGAAAAGCAATCAAAACCCAGTAAGTTCCTTTCCAAAATATTGAGAGAAAATCTCTAATTTTTCTTATATTTTTCTAAATAATACCATATAGGAAACAAATGAACTAAAATAGGAAACAAATGGGCAGCCACAAAGTCAGCTCCTCACCTTTCCTATTTTGCAGTTTTTTAACCCATTAAAATAGAAATAAAACTTGTAAAAAGTCTTACAAATAGTTAAAATAAAAACAAGATAAACAAGTCATTAAATCAGGCTAAAATAACAAATCCGAGTTAAGAAAAACCAAGAAATAAAACAAGTCTTTAAATCAAACCAAGTACTATTTAAATTAGACCAAAATAAGCCCAATTTAAATATGAGAAAATCCGCTGCTCCTATGCTTTGAACTTAGTATGATCAGTTGCAAAAACACAAGTTTGGTAGTCACCAAAGGGGCTTAACATCACCTGAAATTTTAAGAACAAGTGCAGCCCAACTTCTTCTTCTTCCAAGACTTCAATCGACTCCTTTTGGACCTCAACTCTACCTAATGGTTTTTCTCCAAGCCCCATGTCTTCAATTGCAAGCTTTGATGGCCCTCCATCACTAGTCCTCGTAGCAAAGGTATAATTAATTGAACAAATAATAAATTATGCTCTGTGGAAGAACTTAGGCTATCAACAACTTGGTTGTCTATTATATTCTCTCAAATCTAACCAGAAGTCCTATTTGTAGCAACTTATTTATCTGTGTGAACATCTTTGAAGATTCTTTGGTTTATTTCAAACCAATCTGAATAGACAGAACAACTTACCATTAGGCTAAGGTATTTCTCATTATCTCCAGTCCTTTTATAGAGATTTTCAGCCCAAATTAAAATATTTCCCCAGTTATTTTTAGTGAAGACTAAATTCATTTTGTGTTGCATCCTTGCTTATAACAGAAAACATGCATTTGAAGAACAGGTGATTAGTAATTTCAGCCAATGTGTTACATAGGACACAATTTGATCATTGCTTCCCTTCAGTCCATCTTTGATCTTTAACCTACCTTTAGTTGCCAACTAGGCTATAAAAGAAGTTTTAGGCATCAAGGATCCTTTCCAAACTATATTATACCAAGGAACACTCAAATAATTAGGTCTTACAGATATCAAACAAAAAAGAGTTGGGGAATTCTCCATTAATACTTGTAGAATAGAATATTTTAATCTTTATGGATGAATTAAGGATGTATTTAGGAAGATAATCTTGAAATCTGCCAACTCCTCTTCCTATGTTCTTCCACTCATTGTCAGTAATAATATGTGAGACCTTATTGTTGATTGTCTATTTACCAAGTAAATAGAGCATCTCAGCTCTCTTAATCAATGGAATATGAGGTGTCAATTTGACAAACCAAATCCAAGAATCTTCACCATTGCCAATCTGCATTTTAATAAAGTAGTAAATATTATATCTATACATGAAAGGCCAAGAATGCTCCATTGTATCTTCTAACTACCAAAAATTGAAATTGCTTAAGTAATAGGCATTTATCCATTTGCTTCATGAAGCCTCCCTATCATTGACAAGCTTCCAAGCATATGAGAATTTGGAAAGGATCTCAACCATACTTAATTAGATAGAAACTTGTTAAGCTTTTTCCTAATTAACGCATCTCCTTTCTGCTTGTTACTCCAAATGAATATGTTACTTGAATATCTCAAATTAGTGGCATCAATCTTTGATATTACCCTTTCAAGTTCATTGCCTAGTTTACAAAGGTTAACTTTGTTCCTCTGTGTTGGCCCCTAGATTTTTTTCTCTAGTTAAGCCTAATTTAAATGAATTATGAGGTTTTGATGGATTTAATTTTTGGAGTTATTATTATGTTTATTTTAGTAAGATTATATGACAAAGGGTAATTGAATTAAAGTGTTAAGGTAGTAAGATTGCATGAAGGGAATTTTTGGAAGACCACTTAAGGTTAAAAGAATCTAAGCTTATAAGGAAGGGAAAATTGGACATTTCTCAATCATTAATGGCATAATTGAAATAAGAAGTGTTGTTTCGTTTTTAAGGAAGAAGCAAGAATGAAATTGAAAGAGAAGAAACAAAGAGAAGATAGAAGAAGGAGAGATTTTAGGTTTTGAGATGAAAGAAAGAAGAAAAGCTAGGTTTTGAATTTTCTTAGTCCTAAGGAGTGATTTTGAAGTTATGCAAGAAGGAAAAAAGGTAGAAGAAGATGAGAGCTTTCATTAGAGCCAACAAACTCTTCATTTGGTGAAGATTCAAAGTAAGTTTGATCTTAATATTTTACATTTTTTAGAGGGGTGGTTCATATAGCTTAAGAAATGTATAGGTTTAAGGATTCTAGAATCAATTTATGAATATGTTCCTTTGGGCTCTCAATTAATATTCCTATTGAATGGGAATTTTGCCGTAGATAAAGAAAATCAAGAGAGGCAAGAAGAGCAAGCGGAGAGACATCTTTGAGCAAGTCTATAAGCAAGGAAATCAAGGTGGGTTTCATGTTTATAATTGAATAATGGGCCATTAAAGTTTTTCCAAATCAAGATAATAAAAGGATTTCAAGTACTTCATAAATGTGCATATATTGCTTTTAAATGATTTGAAGAATTTGTTTATATGTGTGTATATGTTTAATTGATTGGATTTGAATTGTTATGAATGTGGAAAAATTCATTGTGACGTATGATCATGTTATGTCATTGAAATGTGTCATGAAATTTTTTATAAAGAAAAAAAAGAGGAAAAATCATGAGAAAATGAAAATGTATGGAAATGAATTGAGCATAAATTTGCTTGTGATTGGGTAAGAGAGGAATTCGTTTCGTTAGTCACATGTATGTTGACCCATAGCCTTCTCCCGACTGCCTGCTTAAGGCCACGAGATCCTGAAAATTTGGACTTGTTTTGTTTACGAAGTAAACTTCGATTTCTTTATTTCGTTTCACGAAACTCTCAAGCCATTTGTTGTGCATTGCATCTATGAATTGTCAAGTTGATGCTTACATGATTTGTATTACTGTGAATTGGTTAAGAACTATGCTTTTCTTGAATTCAATAAGAATTTTCTATGACAAATGAATAATTTTAATAGTTTTTCTTGTTATCGATTATAAACTATTACCCACAAGCTTTTAAGCTCACCTCCACTCTCCTTCCCTTATTCAGGTGATGAGCAAGAGTTCTAGTGAAGAGAGTCAAGGCATCGCTCCAATTAGGCATACTTTTGTATTTTAAGTTAGACTTTGTAAACTTGAGGCTTTAGTCATACTTCAAGTATTAATTATTCAAGTATCTTTTGTATTTTGGGATTTTGAGAAATTGATGTAATGTGGCTTGGAATGCAATTAAAGCTTTATAAACTCCTATTTTGTTATTGATAAAATGTGAATTGTTAATTGGAATGCAATTAAAGCTTTATAAACTCCTATTTTGAAGAAATTATCAACTTGAGATGATGATTTTTGAACATGAATTATTGTGGCTTATAAGTGAGATGTTATGGGCAAGAAAAATAGACATTATGAATGATGAGATGTGGTTGAATGTGATGAGTACAATGAGTAGAGATTAAAGAGTTTAATGAAATAATATTGGTAGTTGAATGGTCATGTTCATAACATTCCAAGTTTGTACATTGAAAGTTTCAAGTTTTTAGAAGGGAAAAATTTGTGTTTGGACTTCAAGGGAAAATTTGTATTAATCTAGGTTGAATTAGCCAAAGTTGTCTTCTTAAAATTGTAGCTTATCTTTCTAGCTTTCCATTTATATAAAGTATGAAATTTTTGGACAATGAAGTTGGGAGATATGATCATTAGAAGTTTGTGATATTGTTTAAGATGGATATTCAGGAAAACTATATTGTTTGGAAATTTTGACTCTTATAGAGGTAGAAATTGTTTTCAAATTTTTATAAAAGTTGTAGATCTAGAAGTCTTCTTTGAAACGGTCTAAGAATAACCTTAATATGATATTCGTAGTGAAAATTATGCCCATTTTACCAATACAAGTTGGAAGAAGAAAAGCAGAAAGGGAAAAATCGTGATCGTGTAAAGTCTCGATCGCGATTTTGCGGACTTCATGGCCGCACACACAGATTGCGATCGTGGTCCCCCCCCCACCAAGCCTGAACGTGTTCCGCTCTTTTGAGCATAACTTTGTCGTCTGACCTCCAAATGACTTGATTTTTGAAGCATTAGATTCATAACATATTTCTCTATATCTACCTAAAAGTTTATAGTTTTTAGTATTGATTTGAAAATTTTTGGTTGAATCAAAGTGAGGGGACTGGTTGGAAGAATATGAGTTGGATATTTTTACTAAACATGCTTTAGTATTTTTGGTGATATCTTGATATATAGAGCTACAAATGTGATGATTCTTATCTATAAATAAAATAGATACATAGAGACACAAAATATCTAAAGGAATGAAATTGTAATTCAGTCCCTAAGACTTTCAATTTCTGGAGTGAAGTTGGGTATAGTGTACTCATTCAGTTTAATAGCAGCTCGAAATTGTTTGGGCCATAACTTTTAGATTTTTGAACCAAATTGAATGATTTTGGTGTCATTAGAAACTTAATACAATGCGAAATAAATGTTCCGAAGAATTCAAATTTAAACTATAGTTGGAAGTTTCTCAAAATCTGTTCTAAAATAAAAAAAATGAGTTTGCTCACGTTTTGTGACTCCAAATGTTGGGCTCCAAAAATAGGGCCCAACACTCTGAGCTTCAAATAGAGATAAAGCACAATTGAAGTCCCCAACAATAATCCATATATTCACCATCATATTATTGATACTATATAGAACATTCCATAACTTAGCCATTTGGAACTTGAAGTTAGAAGCATAGATGATGGTCACCTCAAATACTAGATTAGAATTATCAAGCCTGTATAGGAAATGAACTTATTGATCAAAAGAATTTTGCATAGACACCTTAACTCTCTCCGTATTAAAAGCATACACTATCCTTCCATTAATGTGCTTAATGTGGTTAGAGCCATCTTACAAGCTTTTGACTAGAAAACTCATTAAAATCTAGAACTTGAATGCCTTGACTCTAGTTTCTAACATTCTTATTAAGATGAGTTGTTTTTCCAAAATTACATCCTTAATAGGCTACCTTTATAGGGATCATTCGTTCCCATAATATTTGAAAAAAAATAATCTAAATCTATGAGTAACTTTACCAACTCCCTTTAGGTTTTCTCCTTATCCTCCCTGATATTTTATTAGAATGAGAGTAAAATTTTCATTTAGTGCTTGCATTTCATCAGTACTCCCCTTATGAGAAGCCTTATCTTCCTTATCACTCTTTGGAGGATCTGAATTTGCATTCACTTGTTCTATCGGTTGAGCACTAGCTTTTCCTTGATCTCCAGCTATAGTAGTATTTAAATTATCATACTGACCCCTTTTAGCTAAGAAGAATTTTGTATAATAGGATAAGTGCTAATGGGTTTAGGTTTTAGAATAGGATCAGCTAGATCATCTAATCTTATTAACTTATTATGATCCTCTCTTATAAAAAGTCTCCCTATTGGTTTCCATACTTTGCTAAGACTTTTTTGGATGAGACAACATTGGTCCAAGATTTCCCAATGCCATTTAAAATTTCAATATTCTTCGAAACTATTTACATCTAAAGATTATTAAAAAGTGGGAAAATAGTTTTATAATATCCTTAAGGGAGAGGAAGTCCCTTTGAGTGTTTCCATGGTTAGAAAGTTATCTAAAAACTATTTGGAGCCCCCCAAATTTTCATTTGGAAGGTGAGTTACTATAAATTAATTAAAATTAATCTACAATGTCACTCCATCTCCACAGTTTTTTGTAGCTCCTCTCATCTCTACTCTCACCAGGCTTGGTAGTCCCCCTCACCTCTCCCACTTATCATTTACCTTGCCAAACGCTCGTGTTTTACTCACCTCACTAATCACTCATTATTTATGGTGGTCACCTTGCCATTCACTCACTCTAGTTAATTTCTCGCACTAACAGGAAACCTTATTTAACTTTTCTCAATTTAATACCTCCTTACACTACATTTGTTAGGCTGATATCTATTTAAGAACATTCAATAAGGAAAAAGTTCAGGTTATAGTAAGAAATAGCTTTGATTAATTTATTCATTTAGTATGCAAAAATGTAGAGTCCTTAGTTTCCTTTTAATTATCCATCATCAATGCTTCAAAGTTTGCCTTTCAGAGAGCCAAACTTTAGGAGGATGTTACTACCATTCAATCCTCAATGGCTAGTCCTTGGATAATAACTGATGATTTTTAATTATGTACTTCATTCCTCAAATGCTCAAGGTGACCAGTTAATTTTAGAGATATAGGGCAAGGAGCTTGAAGTTACTATAAGCAAGTTCAAAATGTTTGATTTAAAATATATAAGTTATCACATCATTTGGAGTAATAAACAACAAGGCAGGTGCTTCACAAGGAGGAGGCTTGATAGAATTCTAGTTAATCGGGCATGGATAGGTTTATTTCCCAATTTATTTGCTCACTTTAGCCCTCTATTGTGTACTAATCACTCCAATATAGAAGTTAATGTTCTCACAACTCAAGTCTCTTTCAATGCTCCCTTCAAGTTCTTCAGTTTTCTAATCCACAAGAAGGGGTTCATGGATTTAGTAAAGAAAGTTTGGGATGTCTGGTTTATTCGACGTAATTGAAAAAGCTTACATGTTTGAAAGTTAAGCTAAAGGTTTTTCTTAAAGTAGGTGGTTCCCCATTTACTCAAAGTTTACAAATTTTTATGGAGTAAATAAAAAAGTTTAGGAGGAATATTACTAAGATCCAAACAAACTTAAGCTAAAATTGAAGGAACTCAAGTCACTAAAGGTGCACAATAGGGCTCTCTAAGATCATAATTCCCTTATGTTACAAAAAATAGGGTTAAAATGGATGAAAGGGGGATCCAACACCAAGTTCTTTCACAATTCCATACTTGATAGAAGAAACCTTAATAAAATCAATTGTTGGCTTAATGAAGTTAACCAGCTAGTAAAAGGCACGAATTCAATATAAAGGAAGGTGATTGATTGCTACAGGAAGATTCTTGGTTCCAATGCTTCATGCTTGCTTAATCTCAAAGATTTAATGGATTGATATTTCTTTCAAACTATCTTAATGAGGATCTAATGGAAGAATTACTAGAATTTGCATCTTACTTAGAAATTAAGAATACCTTGTTTATACTAAATCTAAAGAAAACCCTAGGTTTGGATGGTTTCAGTACTTTATTCTTTTAATCCACTTAGTTCAAAACTAGGGATCATTTCGTGCAAGTTATTTAGGAGTTCATGTCAACTAGTAAAATGTTGAAGGAGCTCAATTCCACTCACATATGTTTAGCAACAAAGCTCCCTAATGCTAATAATCTTAAGGGATTTTGCCCTATCTCTTGCTTTAATATTGTTTACAAATTCCTATCTAAGCTCCTAGCCTAAAGACTGAAGGGTATCATGAAGTATTTTATCCACCAGTCCCAGGGTGCCTTCACTTCAAGTAGACTCGTCTCTAGCTTATTGATCCAGGAACTATTGAGAATTTATGATACTAGAAAATCCATCAAGAGTTGTATAATCAAAGTGGACCTTTCAAATGCCTTTACTATTATCATTTGGAAGTTTATCCTATGATGCCTTGAATGATTTGGATTTCCTTGTAGATATATCTCCTAGATTAATTCTTGTATTTATACCACTCCATTTAGCATTCTTATAATTGTATCCTAAAGAAAACAATTTAAAGGAGCCAATAAGATAAGGTAAGGGGGTACTCTTTCCCTCACCTTTTTGTTATTTCTATTGAAATTCTTACTAGGTTGATTATGAAACACACTCAAAGAAGCCTCAAGTTTAAGTTTCATCATAAACACAAGGTGCTGAAGCTCACTTATTTAAGCTTTACATATGATCTAATCATGTTATGTAGAGCTAATCTAAATTGTATAGAAATATTGTGTAACTCTCTTGAGAAGTTCTAAAAGTTTTAAGATTGAATGTCAGTCAATACATAAGCATGATCTATTTCTCCTCTGATGTGAAGAACACTTCCATGCTAAAGATGATGACTGGATTGAATTGTTGGGTCCGGGATTCGGTACCGGGATTCGGTACCAGCGGCATCAGCCGAGCGTACCCCCGCGGCCCACATAATTGGTATTGTCCTCTTTGGTCAAGGGTGAGTCCACGACTCGAACCCTTG
>JANIHY010000210.1:44533618-44544269 GCA_027479065.1 Erythroxylum brevipes
GGGCAATAAGAAAACCACATTTGTGAAATGCTTGCTTTATTTTAGCAGTTTAGAATACAGGATCTTGATTGTTGCATGTAATGTATTGGGTTGATAAGTATGGCAATCAGACTGGCACGAGGTGGGGCAAGTAAGATATCGTCCTCTTTCTATTTTCCTCTCTCAAGTGTTTTTAGGTAATTCTTTATTTTCGTCTTTGAGAAAGACGAAAAGACAATAAAATAAAAGTACTAAAAGAAGAGTTGAAAAGCAATGTTATTGAAAAGCACTTCTACACTCAGAACCTCCCCCTGCTAGTAATAAATCAATGCAATACTTATATGAATTTTGGATATATATGTGCTCATAAATACTTTGACCGTTTTGTCAATGAAAGCTTCAAGCTTGTGTTCATAATAATGACCTTTTACTTTACTTGATCATTGGATGAAATTGTCTGGCCTTGTTATTTTCTATTCAGGGAATTCTTGAACAATATCCCAATAATTATTATATATAAAATCTATTCTTGTGTTGCCCTAAAGTCTGCTGAATCATTCTATTGTTGTCATTTGGTCATATTTTTAATATTGCTAACCTTGTTAAGGATCAGTTTCTGTTAATGTATTAAGCTAGATTCTTTGTTTAGAAATGAGGTATTTACTTAGGCCTCAATCCCATTTGGAGTTGTTATAATTGTCAATTGATGTGTAATATTCTGATTTTTGCTCAATGTATAATATTCTCTGTTGTGTTCTATCACTAAAAACCTCAAGTTTCGTACTAAGGTGGTGGATGATTTTCAATTTCATTCTCAAATTTAAGTGACAATCATTGATGGTTCACTGTAATGTAGATGGTATTATGACTCCTGTTAGATTATACCATTGATCAGCTCTCATTCTGTTCTGCAAATTCCTGGAGATGTTAAAAGGAATTTGGACTTTTAGATATTTGCTTATCTATGTCAATGCCTAATTCCCTTGACAATTTACTGGTCTGATGCTTGCTGTGATTAGAACATTTGTTGATTTCATTATGTTTCCTTGCCCATTAGAGGTATTCTTCTCAGAAAGTAGAGCACATTTGTAAATGGCGAGCCTGCTTCAGCTTTAAAACGGCTTTAATTTGTTCTTTAGGGCATTTGATGTTCAGATATGATTGATATGTTGTAATTATGGTTTATTTCTTAACCTTTTTTGTTTATTCTCTGATACGTCAGTCTCCAATTTCTGAGATTATGGTTTTGCGATTTAGGAGTTACTAGGAGGCAATTAATGCCTTTTATGTTTGATAAATTATGTGAATGTAGTCATTATCTTATTTTCTACATGTAGTCTTTTTATTCCGAATTAATTATGTAGTCTTAGTTTGTTTTTCCTTATGATGTGGTGTCATCTCATGGTCATTCTCTTTTGGGAGTTTGCTCAATTCTATTCTTGTTATTTTTACTTTATGTAGTCAGCCTAATGGTACGTTGTTTGGTTGTGTTTGACAGATAAGTTGACAAACATGGATACACTGCAGGGTGCAACTGTGGGTCCTGGAGGAAATGGCGGCAATGGCATACTATCTAATCAAACAAATGATACAGTTGCAGCAGCAGCAGAAACAGCAGATGACCCTAAGAAGAATCTCAACCAAGTCATTAACTCCATCCAAAAGACTCTCGGCCTCCTCCATCAGCTTTACCTCACAGTCTCTTCCTTTAACACTGCATCCCAGCTTCCTCTTCTCCATCGCATGTACAATTCTCTCAATATTAGTTTCTTCTTTCCTTTTTGGACATGTCTTTGATTGATTTGTGTGGTTTGAGTTTTTATGAGACCAAGGTATGATTTTGCAGAAATAATCTTGTTATGGAGCTGGACAATATGACTACATTGTCTGAAAAGTGTAATATTCAAGTTCCAATGGAGGTTATCAAGTGAGTACTTCCATTATGGTTCTTTAGCACTAGTTAATTGTAGCTTGGCTTTGGTGGCATTTGATTTATGGTGCTGCTTTTTAGTTTAATTGACGATGGCAAGAATCCAGATGAATTCACTAGAGACGTTATAAATAGTTGTATTGCCAAGAATCAGGTTACAAAAGGAAAGACTGATGCCTTCAAGGTAAGTTTTTAGCTACTGATGTTAGATAATCTGTCATTTTAGGTAGCTTTGTTTTGGTGTAAAATCACACAATATAAATACATTTTGCTTGTGATTTTGAAGCATTTGAGAGCCTATGTAATTTATCGGTTTTTGTAGAGTTTGCGTAAGCATCTACTGGAGGAACTTGAGCAGGCTTTTCCAGATGAAGTGGACTCATATAGGGAGAGCCGTGCTATTTCAGCTGCTGTAAGTTATTTCATCCAATTGCAAACAGATTTCCCTGCGTGATTTTGCATTATTCTTGGGATTAAACTGCATAAATATATATTTCTGCCCTTTTATCGCACTAGATCTGGATGAGCTAGTAGAATGAGATATAGGATTTGATCTTTGCTGTAAACTTTCAATCTTTAATTCAGTCTCCATCAAGTCCTGTAACTAGAAGTTAGGTTCCTGAGAGAAATTATGGTCCTTAGAATGGACTTATATTTGATGGCTAAAATCAACTTGTCATAGTTTGGTTTTCTAATGAAGATTGTTGAATCAACTTTGCCGTACATTGGCAGTTATTGTTATTGTTATTCAGTCTTTGGTGGTTTATGACCTACGTTTTAACATGGGAGGACCCTTTTCTTTGTTCATTTTCCATGGCTGTTAAATAAAAGACAAAATAAAAACTAACACTAGCTGTACTCCTATGGCTTAGGGTTTCTGGATTAGGTTTCCTTAAATTCTTAATAATAGTACAAGCCAACCTATGGTTTCTTGATTCCTTGGAGTTTTAGTGTGAAAGATAAGCTACTAGTTTAGGTTCATCTAATTGATTCTTAACCATTTTTCAGTTTATGTAATTCCTGTATATGTCTGTATAATTTTCTAGTCTTGAGTGCTCCAGCTTGACTGTGCATTGACGGGTGTGAGTTTTGAGTGCCTGATTACAGGAAACACTATTTGTTCACCTATACGGGAGCTTGAATTCATATTATTTTTTGCCAATTAGAATTTTAAGTTATTAAAGACTACAATTAAAAAAATCTGACTTTGCCCTTGTTTGGTATAGTAGGCATATTTCTTTTGCCTTTTGCCTTTTGCCTTTTAAGATAGCTCAGGCTCTTTATTATCTTTGTAGGAATCGAAACGGCTTGCTCAAGCACAGAGTGCTTTGCCCAATGGAGACGTGAAGGTGAAAACCGAACCCTAAGGGTCCTGTCTACTACTGAATCAGGTTGGCCGTTGTATTGTAATTATAGCTATTTCATATTTCTTCGGAGTGTAGAAATGTCACTTTGTTTCCTTTTCTTAATGCACCACATCCTCTCTAGTTAGACCATTCAGGATACAGTTGAGCGCTGGATCAAAATTCTGGAGTGGAATTTGTAAGATTTATGGGATTGTAATATTATTGTACCGAGTCCAATCTTGGCTCGTAAAAAATGTCGTGATTTTGCCCATGTAACCACAGGCTTCACAGCTGAGGAAGAAATAATAGCGTTTACAAGAATTAGGCAATAGCCGTCCAAAATCCCAAGAAAGGTCTTATTAAAGTAATGGGATGTATTAATTGCTTTTAAGTTTGTCTCTGTTCTTTTGTTTTTAGTGGGAGAAACAAGAATATTTAGCTAGGGCTTTCTACATCTTGTTAGTCATTGAATTAAATGCTAAACGATGGACAGGGAATGATTGAATCAAATCTCAGTTCGATGTATTGTGTTTCCTTAATCGAAAAGGCTGTTTAGGGCAAGTTAAATTTGGATCGTAAGTTTTGGACTAAGACATACTTTCTAGTTTGACTTATTGTTTGAACTTTTTTTATTTATTTAATGTATGGTAATTTCCTTTTTTGTGGGGTGGGGTTGACACTTATCATGTGTTAATTCGCCAAGTTTTTAGTGAAAAAGTTGAACTAACAGCTCCTCCTATTGGCTTCTACTGCACACCCTTTCTTATTAATTTTCAATTTGACTTTTAACTTCAAAAGGAATTGTGAAAAAGGGGATGAATGTTATTTAACTAAATATCAGTGTTTTTGGTGTAGAATATTAACCATCAGAAGTTTTCTTAATTCTTGACCAATAACCCTTCGTTTTACTCTTCAAATCAGGTCAAATGTGAGAAAGAGTAGCGTGCATACTAGTAACATTACGTAGATATATAAAGAAAACATCAACAAGATCAATCCACATTTTCCAAAAAACGATTCATGTCTCCAATATTAAATTATTCTTCCTATCCTTTTAATATCTAAAATTATTATCTGAGAATTTGGGTATATGTATGCTTATCTATGATGTTTTAGTTGAGATTTCTTTAAACACGAATTTACTCATGTATTTACTCTTTTGTGTATCAAATTAAATATTTGTTATATGTTTTACAAATTAATGTTCTTATATTTTTTTATTATAAAAATTTGTGAAAGAAATCTACAATAATTTGTAACACTAAAGAAATCCAGTTAACTTCAACAATATTGAATATCCACAAATAATAATAATTATTATGTTTTGTTGGCATAATTTTACTCAATAATCACATCAAACTTTTCATTCAAGCCATCTAGATTTCATATTCATGTTTTTAACTAAAACTCCAATGTGAAAGCATATTGTTTATGTATATATTTTAAAGAAGTCTTAAAGTATGTAAAAAGTTATTTGTCTCTAATTCTTTACGGGAAGAACAGATTGACTAACAAAATTAGTAGACACTTTCTTCTCGAGGGATCAACCAATCCACAAACTGACTAACAATACTATTATAAATTTGTTAAGAAGAGGAGGTTGCAAGGTAGATTGGTTGAAGACGGTCTAGAGTAAGGCTTTACCTCCAAGAAATTCCTTTATCTTATGGCTGGCAATTAATATTAAACTCAATACCACTATTAAAATGCCTTACATGCAAGTTGACAAAAACTGTCCAATGTGCTTGATGCACAAGGAATCAAGGAACCATCTTCTTTTTGAATGCCAATTCAACAACATTTGGGAATATGTCACTATTAAATGTCTATGGCTTGATCTAGGGATTTCTCTTACATATATCAGACAAAGATTATCTAACCAAAATGCATACTCAAAGGGCTTTGTGTTTACATCTTATGAAGAGAGTGAATTCGTGAACAAATATTCTTCAAAAGAAGCCCTGAAATCTATGATCATCACTAACCTTAGGGAGCTAATACTGATAAAAAATCTTAATTAAAAGTGTACTTTAAACATAGTATCTTTTCTACACATCTAATGTAATGCTTACTGTATTTTGTCTATACTTCTTGCATTGAAATGCAAGATTTTAAAATGGTACTCCCCAGAGCTTTTCATCTTGTTTGTAATACTTTCTATATCTGTTATTTAATTCCATTTCCTTTTGCAAAAAAAAAAAAGAATGCACTCTTATAAAGAAAAAAGATGAACTTTATTTTATAGAGAGAAACTCCAACTTTTCTATACTTCATGTTTTGCATTTTATTTTTGTGCACCAATTTGTTTTGAGTTTTTTCTCTTCTTCCTTAGCTACCTCCTTCCTTATTAATTGGTTTTATAAATTCATTTAAGCTTTTAATTCGTTCTCCTTTTTTCTTCAGTACCTTAGAGTTTTGTCATTCTCAATTTTTAGTTTTAATGTTCTCCCTTGATCCTTTCCAACAAGTAATCTTCTTCTCCAACTCCTAGTTCTTCTCCTTTGTTCTTCCATCTTCTCTCTTCTTCTCTAGCTCCTGATCCTTCCTTTTTTATTGAATCACATCAAATCCTTTATCGCTTCAAACTATTTTGTTTTATTATTAATTGTTTTATCACTTTCTAACCTCATACCTTTTACTTCTTTCAACACTATATTGAACACTGAGCTTGGTTCCTCCATAGAATTTTCTCCTTTTTTTGCATCTGCTCCCTCCACCCCTACTCTTTCTTTGGCTCTAAACTCCTCTTTGAATCCTTTGACAAAGCCATCCTCACCTAACTCTAAACCCTCTCTCCTTCTAGGACAAACTAAATCAATTGATGAGTTCCTGAGTTAGAGAACATATAGTCAAATTTTGGATGATACCTATCATTTCTTGAAGTTGTAATACGAAGTCTATAATGGCTCTACTAGTTCATTTCTTGAAAAATGGTGCTTTTAAGTGGGACTCTTCATCACTTAGATTCTTCTTAGGCAAGAGACCACCCTTCCCAGTGATGACTAGTTTGGCCTAGTAAAAATGGAAACAACTAAGACTAAATGAGGTACTATTCAATGATGACAATCTTTTCCTCTTTAGATTTGAAACTGAATCTCAAACTCAGAAAATAATAAAATTAGGTCCTTAGCATCTCAATCACAAGCCAATTTTCTTATAGAAACGGAAGCCTAGAATTGAGCTTCATGAACTCAAGCAAAAAACAAGTCCCTCTTTGGATCACTATCTATATTATTCTCTCTCGAATATTTAACCATTGAGGACCTTAACTGCTTGAAAAGTTTTTTGAAGAATCCTTGTGCCTTAATGAAGCCATAGTAAATATAAGAAGAGTAGGATATGCTAGGTTTATGTATTAGGTGATATTCAACAAGCACTCCTTATGGAAATTCCTCTAATGAGACTTGATGGGAATGATAACATATTTGATGATGTTGTCTCTATAACTTACTCGTGTAGAACAGAATTGAATATTTAAAAAGGAAACTAGAGGCCAACTGGAAAAAAATTCTTAACGGTTGAGTATGAAAGTTGATGTAGAATGATCCAAAGGAGAAAGTGAGTCCTGAGGGAGATAATAATGATTACAAGGATGTTACAGTATCAAATGTTACCACAAAGGACCTTAATACTTTAAGTAAGGAAATGTAAGCCTCAATAGCCATGATAGTACAATGGCTAATTTAGTACAAGATCTAGATTCTAAAACAAATGGCACTTTGGAAGACTCTTTTAGTGGATCTCAAGTTTTTATTGCTATACTAGAAATGCAAAGTATAGGAGGACATAACTTGAATCCCCTTATTAAGGATACATTATTCGAAGAGAAGCAATATGATATTAATCAAAGATTAATTGATTACATTTACATACCCATATTTGATGTTCTTTGCTTGTTATTTAAGAGTTTTATAGTATTATTGGTCCTTATTTTTCTTCAAGTATGTTTTTAGGTGATAATTACCTTCATAGACCAAGAGGAGAAGTATTTGGGTGAAAATGTGGCATGGAATGAAAGAATTAGAGCAATTTTGGAGATACACGATCATGTATAATTACTGTGTAAGTCACTGTAAACATATGGACCTTCAAACACAAAATTCTTACTTATGTGAAGTTACACAACCATCTATGTATAAGTCTCTATGACCTATAAAGTCATGAATTTATGTATTTTTAGAGATACACAGTCACCTACATGATCATATAAGTACCCATGTATATCATAGAAACCTTGGTTTATTACTATATAAGGATATTATAAAGGCTACATCAAGGGAGATAAATTCAATTTAGAAAGAGGCAATTAGTTGTCATCAAAGACACCTAAAAGGGAAGAAGAAACATAAAAAGGTTAGTAGATTTCCAGCCTAAGGAAAAGAATAAAAGAATTCCAGATTTCAATCTCAACTATTTTCTTATTTCTTTGTTATTGTAAAATATTCACGATGATTAGATTTGGATATTTATTTACATCTATGGATTGTTAAATTCCTCTTTTAGGAATTACTGTTAAATTATTTGTTGAATTTTACATTCTTAGAATTTAATCAATATGCTTGTGATGCTAAACATTTTATAATCAATTTGGATTGATAGATTGTATTGATTCACTTGTGTTGCATTGCATAGGGAGAGCTGGTACTATAATAGATCGATAAACATCAAATTAATGGTAATTGAAGTGAGATCTTAATTGTTTATTAGATATCCGTAGGGCTACTTCAAATCTAATTAAGTAGTTACGAGTATTTTTGAGAGATCGAGAGATTGTAACTCAACTCTTATCTATTTTAATTGGGATTAATTGATTAGATCTCAAGAGAGGGTAATCATATCTATAGGATATCTAGAATTAGGTATGAATGAATCATCATCATCATCAACATCCATTTGAAGTCCTGTTGAGGCGTGGGGTCTGGGGAAGTCTTATAGTATGCGACCTTACCCCTACATAGTAAATAGGCTGTTTCTGATAGACCCACATATAATGCGTAACGACAACACTGAAAAATTATAAATGGATGACATACATATAAAAAATAAAATAAGTAAATAAATAAATCAAATAAACATAAAAAGGTAATAAAAATAATTAAATACAAAAATGTCAAAAAATAAACATATTAATAAATAATTAAAAAGGTAAAGCAATACAAAATAACGTATATATAAAACATGTCAATGATTAGTAATAAATGGAAAGATAAAAATACATACCAGAAAAGACCCGTACAGGAGTAACTCCTTCCAGGTTTATCACTACATTAATAATGCTAAGTAGGAAACTAACTACCTTCCAGGTCTGTCACTACATTAACAATGCTAAGTAGGAAACTAAGTTAGACCAACCAGGTGGTAAGTATGATGTAGTAAATGCAAAAGACAAGATTTGATATAACCAACAAGAACGGGAATGCCCTCTTTAAAGGAGAATTTTTACATGTATCCTAGTACATGAAATTTTCATACTGTGGGCCAAATCCTTAGTATGATCCAACTTAGCCATATCATTCTTGATCACTTCCTCCTAATTCTTTTTGGGCCTTCCTTTTATCCTCTTTCAGTCTTTAAATATTATTTTCTTTCATCTTTTTAGTAAAGCGTCAAGGTGTTTCCTTTTAACATGTCTGAACCACCTGAGCCTTTTCTCTTTCAATTTGTCATTACTACCAGCCAGTTTTAATTTGTCTCTTACCATTAGATTCTTGAGTTTACCTCTTTTAGTAATGTTACACATCTACTAGAGCATCCTCATCTCCATCACCAAAAGAATGTAAAGGGAAAACAAAAAAGGATATAAGTAATTCCTAGCTTTCATTATTAATTGATCATCTAATTTCACTGCTACCTAATAAATAGTTGTATATAGTTTATTTATTAATTCTTTGATTTCAATTTAATTTTCAATTAATCTTCTTATTGTTTACTTTAAACAAAGTTTATAAGAATTGTTGGGTGACTATATAATCCTTGAGGGAACGATATCTTTTATATTATAAGCTATGATCTGTATACTAGCAGTATTAAAAGCTTTTCTATTTAAAAATATCAATAAGTTTTTCGGCACCATTTTCAAGAATTATTGTAGCATCTACTGTATTTTACGTTACTTTGATTTAAGAAGTTTGGTACTTTTCTTGTGTAATTGTAGGTAAATGGACACAAAAATCACAAAGAGCAACTAAGCAACTTGCATAACTCCTCTTCCAACCAAGTGAAGGCAATATAACATGGATGTGAGTTACTTTAGCACATATAATCTTGGGTGGAAGAACCACCTAAATTATTCTTGGACTAACAATGCAAGAATAATATAAAAGCACAAGTTTAACAACAAGATAGGCTTGGATCCTGATAGTCAAAGTTAAAAAAGTTAATAGACATGCCATACTCCAAGTTTGATAGCTAAGATAAACGTCAGAAGAGGATGGAAGTTAAATTTGATCAAATAATGAAGAACCATTCCTCTTCTCTTCATAACTTGGATGTTTAAGTTGGGTAACTTACAAATGCATGTCAACAAGGAATATGGGGAATCTCTCAAGTAACCCAGAAGTTGAATTGATATTCATGTTATACTGTGACATTTGTGATAGTAAAATCACAATCATAAATGTCGAGCACCAAACTACGTATGGGAGCATCTATATGCGAAATTGGCCTAAGAATAAACCACAAGAGCATGCTTATAATTCAAACTGGAGCAACTTTTACATTGATTCATCGAACGATTACACTTCAGCTGAATCTTTACAATAACAGTAGTAAGAAAAACTTCTTATAGATATAGTAATGGAAGACCTTGGGAAAGGTGCAGCTAGTCACTGTGATTCTAAGAGAGATTTCCTTCACTCAAAGATATTAAGTTGGATGCAACATATTATTTGAACTTATTAATACCCTAGAGTGAAGAGGAGACAAATGAAAATGTCATGAATGAAGTTGAAATAGAATTAGAGAAGGAAGCCTCTACCTAAGAAGAGAAAGTAAAAGAGTGGACAAAGGTGACCAAGGAAGAGAAAAAGGAGGAGCTAGATATGAAAACTATTGATAAGTCATTAGTAGTCACGTTAAGTATAGACGACTTCTACAAGCCACTAAACCACTATATGGAGAACTTGGTGAAAGCAAGCCACTAATTATAGACCTAGGTTGATGATAAACATGAAGTGTGCGTCGAGCTAAAGACATTAAACAAATATTACTTGGGAGGCAATCTAAGAATTATGATAAGTTTCATTTTTATTTTATTTTATTTCCATTTTTATGTTAACATAGACTTTTATTGACTTTTGAAGTGTTTTATTTTAGGACATAATGTAACATCCCGTTACTGTCATTAAGGGTATTTTGGTAATTATGAGTCATACTGATAGGATTGCACTGCATTCAC
>JANIHY010000210.1:44581617-44600689 GCA_027479065.1 Erythroxylum brevipes
AGTTGGGTGAACCATCGATGATGGTTTCTCGCTGAGTTCGCAAACTCACCCAACATTGCAATTATTTTTCAGGACAGAGATAGTAGACTCCTAGCTCCAGTTAGCGAGACTTTTCCTACTGTGTGCGTGCTGATAAGAGACGTATGGCTCACAGGTCGGTCAGCTGGGATCTTTTGGGGATGACCTAGTTAGGAGTTGCTTAGTTCCTTTTGGATTTGTATAGTTGTAATTATGACAGAATTGTGTCTTTATGGTGTTTAAGAAATGAAATGAGAATATTTTATGGTTTAAAAATTTAGTGAAATTTGATATTACAGTTTTATTATATTGATGCCATGTGAATTATAGAAATGATCGTTCGTAGTGCACCATCATCGTAGGTTATGTATCGGAATGACCTACGGGCGTTCCGGTGCGTATCCTACGGTAAGGGGGGCTACATATCTCATACACATCGAAAGCTTAATACAAAATACGAAAGGATGCTCAATGTTGATATGCCTACAAAGCTATCCAAAATGTTCACTTAGGACGAAAGATCTCTAACTATCTTAGAGTTTTCAAATGCCTTACAAGGATCGCTAACCTTCTCGTTCTACACCTGAGGAGTGGAAAAATATTGGTTTGAGCTATAACGCTCAATAGCTAATATATTTATAGCCATTGAAAAAAAGCCTCACAATCAAGCATATATATATATATATTTGTGCATCTAGCAATTCAAGCATTCTCAATTCTAGCTCCAAAACTCAAAGTTAGGCATTTTATCACATATAAAATATCATATATCCAACCATCTATGCACAACACTCAATTATTCATCATATTCAACAAATCAAATGCAATGTACAAACAAATGGTTCAAGGGTTTATACCATGAACGAAATGTGTCCATTTTTCAGAGCTCATAAGTCATAAGCGGGCAATCGGGGGAAGGCTCTTGTCAACGTGTACGTGACGAATGAAATGGTTTCACTCTTTCCTAAACAAAAACACATATTCATGCTCAATTCATTTCATTATATTCTCATATTTTCATGATTTTTCTTCTTTTCATTCAATTCAAAATGTCATAACCTTTTTCAAGGTATAACATGGTCATAATTCATCATGTATTTTCAAATTCTCACAACAATTTAAGATCAAGCAATTTAAGTATAAATACACAAGTAGAGCATTTGCCCATCACACAACAACTATAAATATATTACCCACCTGTTTGCCTAAAATTTCCCGAGCTCAAATTTGCCCTTCCCTTTGATCTTGGGTAGGGTTTTCTTGATTCTCGTCAAATAAACCAATTTCTATTCAAACAATATTTCAACGAAAATCCATAAACTTCAGTAATCACATAAACAAAATAACTGAAAAAATGGAATTAAATTTAACCTACCCATAGTTTATCTAAGCTAGTAAAACCAAAACCCTAATTCAAAATCCACGAAAATAAAAAATGGGTCTCATCTTCCTCTAACACAAACTCATTCTCTACGTCTTTCCCTACCTAATTAAGAAAGAAAGATGAACTTACCTTAAACTTAGCCAAAATCTTCTTCTTTCTTCTTCTTTCTCCATGATTTTCTCTCTTTCCTAGCTTCTCCCACGATTTCTTCTTCTTTTCTTCTTTCTCTATGTTTTCTTCTCTTTTTCTCTCTTCCACAATGTTCTTCTCTTCATTTATTTCAAGATCACATTTTTTTGGTGTCTTTCCAAAATTACCCCTCACTTGTTTAGTTTTCTCAATTTTGCCCTTATGTCCTTTAGCTCCTTAAGTCTATTTAAATATAATACCTTAACCATACACTAATTTCATTCTAACACTCCATTTTAAATTCAAATTTATACTTAGACTCCCTAAAATAATGGGCTCAATTCTAAAAATAATGAAACAATTAAATCAATAATAATAATAAAAATCTGGGGTCCAACAATTCTCCTCTCCTTAAAGAATTTCGTCCTCGAAATTCTTACCTAAGACATTGAAAAGGTGTGGGTACTTCTCCCTTATTGCTTCCAAAGGCTCCCACGTGGCCTCTTCCGTAGAATAGTTCTTTCATAAGACTTTAACCAACTTCACTGTCCTGTTTCTCAAGACCTTTTCCTTCGAATCTAGAATCTCCACTAGTTGTTCTTCATAAGTCAAATCCTCCCTTAACTGAACCTCTGAAGGTTGGACTATGTTCGAAGGATCGGATCAATACTTTCTTAACATCGATACATGGAAGACATTGTGAATCTTAGACAACTCCGGTGGCAAAACTAACTTATAGGCTAAAGGCCCAATCTTCTCAATGATCTCATAAGGGCCTACGTATCTTGGACTAAGCTTTCCCTTCTTACCAAATCTCAAGACTCCCATCTATGGAGAAGATTTAAGAAACCCTTTGTCTCCAACTTTAATTCCATCTCTTTTCTATGTTCATCCGTATAACTCTTCATTCTATCTTGAGCTGCTTTGAGTCTCTATTTCACTGATTTAATCTTATCAACTATAACTTGTACCAACTCAACTCCCAAAAGTCTCCTTTTACCTTCCTCATACCAACAAATAGGAATTTTGTACTTTCAACTATACAAAACTTCATAAGGTGCCATCTGAGTTCCTAAGTGATAGGAATTATTGTAAGCTAATTCAGTCAAAGGCAAATGGTCATCCCATGAGCCTTTGAAATCCATAGCACATGATCCTAACATTGCCTCCAATGTCTATATTTTTCTCTTTGATATACCATCAATCTGTGGATGGAAAGCTGTACTAAAATGCAACTTAGTTCCCAAAAAATCATGTAAGCTTTCCCAGAATCTGGAGATGAACCTAGGATTTCTATCCGAAATTATAAATCTTGGTATCCCATGTAGTCTGATTATTTCATCTACGTACTTTTTGGCTAAAGCATTCAAAGAATTCGTCTGTTTAACTGGCAAGAAATGCTTAGACTTAGTTAGCTTATCAATAATCACCCATATTGCATTATGCTTCTTGTTATTCTTCGGCAATCCCATCAAGAAATCCATTGTAATCTTCTCCTATTTACATTCCGAAATAGACAAAGATTTAAGCTTTCTTGAAGGGGCTTAGTTTTCAACCTTAACTTACTGGCACACTAAGCATCTTTTAACATATTCTGCAACTTCTTTCTTCATTTCTTTCCACCAAAAGTGTTCTTTCAAATCTTTATACATTCTCCTACTTTCCTGGGTGAATTGCATAAGGAGCATTATATGCCTCATCAAGAATCTCGTCTTTCAACTCTTGCATATCTGGAATATATAGTTTGTTACCTACCATCATCAATATATCTTCCCTTACCTCTATTTCAGAAGGTTTACCATTTTTAATCTCTTCCCTGAGCCTCCTGAAGTACTTATCTTGTTCTTGTAATTCGTTAATCTTCTCATTCAACACTGGCCTTACCCTAAAGTTAGCCAATATACACCTAGATTCAACTTGCTTCAAAGTTACCTTAAGTCTGACTAATTCCTTCAACAAAGGAAGATACACCGTCTTCACATGTGCCATAGTAGATTTTCTACTCAATGCATCCGCTACTATATTAGCTTTTCCAAGGTGATATTCTATCATCAAATTATAATCTTTCAATAATTTCAACCACCTTCTTTGTCTCAAATTTAACTCTTTTTGGCTCATTATATACTTAAGACTCTTGTGGTCTATAAATACCTTCGTAGTGACTCCATACAAGTAATGTCTCCATATCTTTAATGAGAAAATTATGGCCGCTAACTCCAAGTCATGCATAGGATAATTCATCTCATAAGGTTTCAATTGCCTAGAAGAATAAGCAATCACTTTATCTCCTTGCATCAATACACAACCCAATCCCTTCTTTGAGACATCATTATATACTGTATATCCATTATTAACCGAAGGCAAAGTCAAAATTGATGCTGTTATAAGCCTATTCTTCAATTCCTCAAAACTGTTCTAGCACTCCTCAGTCAACACAAACTTTTGATTCTTCCTTGTCAATTTGGTAAATGGAGCAACTATTATGGAAAAACCCTCCACAAACCTTCTATAATACCTAGCTAAACCTAAGAAACTCCTCACTTCTGCTAGATGTTTCCCATTTCACCACAACTTCTATTTTCTTTGGATCCACATATATTCCTTGCTTCGAAATAACATGCCCAAGAAACATCACTTTTCTTAGCTAGAATTCACATTTATCAAATTTGACATACAACTCGTTCTTTCTCAATGTCTCCAAGGAAATCCTCAAATGCTCTTCATGCTCCTTGTCACTTTTAGAGTAACCAAAATATCGTCAATAAAGACAATGATAAATTGGTCTAAGAAAGACTTAAAGACTCTATTCATTAAGTCTATGAAAGCTATAGAGGCATTCGTCAATCCGAAGGATATAACTAAAAGCTCAAAATGCCCATACCATGTTCTAAAAGCTGTCTTTGACAAATCAGATTCTTTTATCCTCAACTGGTGATAACCCGATCTCAATTCTATCTTGAAGAAGACTTTTGCCCCTTGCAATTAGTCAAACAAATCATCTATGCGTGGAAGTGGATATCTATTCTTGATAGTGACATGATTGAGCTTTCGATAATCCACATATATTCTCAATGATCCATCTTTCTTCTTCACAAAATGAACCGGAGCTCCCCAAGGTAAAGAACTCGGCCTAATGTATTGTTTCTCCAATAACTCTTCCAATTGCTCTTTAAGTTCTTTCAATTTTTTCGGAGTCATTCTATAAGGCAGAATTGATATCAGTGCAGTACCCAGAAGAAGTTCAGTGGAAAACTCAATTTTCCTAAGTGGTGGTAGTCCTAATAATTCCTCCGGAAAGACATTTGAAAATTTCATGACCACAGGAATTTCTTCTAACCTCCCTTCATCTTCTTTCATGTCTACCACATAGGCCAAAAATGCTTCACTCCCTTTCCTCATCATTTTCTTTACTATCAGAGCTGAACACAATCCTCTATGGGTTTACTTTTTTGTCTCCTATAAACGCCACCTTTCTACTATCATCCAACTCAAACTCTTCTATCTTCAGTTTGCAATCTAAATGGGCTTTATACCTTTCTAATATGTCCATACCTAAAATTACATCTATTCCTCTCATTTTCGATGGTATTAAATTCACCACTAATTTTTTTCCGCCAATACATATCTCATAATCTCTATAAACATGATTAATAATAATATATTGGCCGATTAAAGTACTAACCATCAAAGGAATATCCAATGAGCTCAAATTTCTATCATACACAATTCTACCCAATGAAACAAAGGAATTGGTAGAACTCGAATCAATCAAAACAATGACATCATCATTAAGCAATTTAATCATACCAGTTACAACTTCTGAAGTAGTTTCTGTGTCCTCTCTCGTTATTGCAAACATGTTGAGAGTTAGAAAACCCTTCGGGTGCAATCACGAGGATGAGGGTGCGATCGCGAGGAATGACGGTGTGGTTGCGAGAGGGCCTAGTGCGATCACAAGAGAGCCTAGTGCGATCGCGAGAGTGCTTAGTGTGATCGCGATCGAAACTATCCCGCATAAACATCCTATGCCACATCACTAATTTAAAATCATCATAACTTTCATCTCCGATATCTAAAAATTTTATACTATATATCATTGGAAAGATAGAAAGATAAGCTACAACTTTCATGAAGACAACTTTATCTAATTCAGCCTAGATCAATCCAATTTTTTTCCTGAAGTTAAGATACTAATTTTTACCCCTATAAATGACTTGAAAATGCAATGCATTACTTAGAAGGTCATAAGCAAAACGCAATCTTATTTCATTAATGAATCCAACAATATTTGAACAAACTTTACTTATATATCTCATACACATCAAAAGTTTAATACAAAATATCAAAGAATACTTAATGTTGATTATAGGTGTACTGTTTGCGGAGTGAGAATTAAGAAAGATACAAAGTGACATCTAACCAAATTGGAGTGACTTTAGAAAGTAACTATTAACGACATCGAGGAAAACACAGAAACGATAAATAAAATCCATGTGTTAAAAACCGGAAAGTGGGTCAAGTTGGACAGTGAATATTAAAGTCATCGTTAGGCCCAAAAAACTAGGAAGACGGGCTAGAACCCGCAACCCGTTTCTTTACCATTCTACTCTGTCCCTCTCTCATTCTGTCTGCTAATTAGATCTTGGCATAGCTTTTCTGATTTCAGAAGGTACCAACTACGACAACAACAATGGCTACAACCCCCGGAGAAGACGATTTACAAAACGGAGTGGAGCCAAAACAAACTCTGCCAACAGCTTCACAAGATTCAAATTCAGAGCCGACGACGGCAACGATTACGGGTAATGGAGATGGAGATCTCAAGGAGGAGGAGCGTAATGGAACGACATCAAACGGAGCTGATATGAGCAAGGAAAAAGGCAACAAGACTTTCACAATGAGAGAATTGCTTAGCGAATTGAAAAGCGACGAAGCCGATGGTACCCCTACCCATTACAGGTTTTATTTTATTTTCTTTTAAGGTACTTTTATTGAATTTAGCTTAAAAGAAATCTCGCGGGTGTTTAGCGTTGACGACGATTTGTTAGATTTCGGCTACCTCTGTGTTGATAGATCTTTGGTTGAATTTCAACTTTGTGCTCTTTTCATACTAATTTTTCAGTCCAGAAAGCACGCAGCAACACCAAGTAGAGAGTAATGCTGCCATGCAACTGATCAATAGCGTTACTGGTATTGACGAAGAGGCTCGATCTCGTCAACGCGTTCTTACTTTTGCTGCTACAAGGTCATTTCTACCTTCACATGTTTAACTCAAGATTTAGAAAAATCATAATGATCATTCTGTTGTACTTTGTAGATATGCTAGTGCAATAGAGAGAAACCCAGACGATTATGATGCGTTATACAATTGGGCATTGGTGCTTCAGGTCTGAAAATTTTCCTTTACTCTTACAAAAATAATAAATTATTTTTATGCATAATCTACATTTGTAATTTGCTTAATAAAATAACAGAACCTGCATCTCTAACTCCACTTTCAGCCATTGCAATTTTTTTTGGCATTTCATGTAGGTGGAAGTTCTCTGTTCTTATTATGCTTTTACATGGACTGCAGGAAAGTGCAGACAATGTGAGTGCAGATTCTACTTCACCATCTAAAGATGCTTTGCTTGAAGAGGCTTGTAAAAAATATGATGAGGCTACCCGTCTGTGCCCTACGCTTCATGATGTATGTATGCTTTCTATATTATAATGATCTTTATTGAATAGATACTTATCCGACAAGGATCATAGTAAGCAGGTTAATTGCTATCTTTACACGACTAAATCAAGAAATTTTAATACTAGGGAAGCTTACATCTTTTTTTGAGTGGTTGTGATGCTTGCATGTATAACCTTATTATTTGTAGAATCTTTCATATTCTGGAAATTATAAATTGCATATGATGCTTGTTTTCTTTTTTTTTTGATCATTTCATGTCTTATGTGAATTAAGAAAAGGGATGGGAAGAGGTTGCAAAAATCAGTAGCTCTCACTCCCTTTATATACTAGATTATCTTATTCATATAGGGTAAGTTACAATTATAATCTCTAAAGATATTCAATGAAATCACAATCGTAATCCTTGAAGATAATCAAATCATAATCTCTGGCACTCCCTCTCAAGTTGGAGCATATATCATGAGCTCCAAGCTTATTATACAGTTGTGCTACACGACTTCCAACCAAAGACTTGGTAAATAGATCAACTAACTTGTCCTCAAACTTCACATGAGTGGTTTTTATCACACTTTGTTTCACCTTCTCTCTAACAAAGTGATAGTCTACCTCAATATGCTTTGTCTTTTTACAAAGTGATAGTCTACCTCAATATGCTTTGTCTTTTCTTGAAAAACTAGATTTGAAGTAATGTAAATGGCTGCTTGATTATCACACAATAGCTCCATAGGTTTTGTTAGTTGAAATTTAAGTTCTTACAGCATATGTTTTACCTAGACAAGTTCTTGAGTTGTATATGCCATGGATCTATATTCTAGTTCTACACTTGAACAAGAAAACACTGCTTGCTTTTTACTTTTCCATGAAATTAGATTGCCACCAACAAAAACGCAATACCCTATAGTAGAGCATCGATCAGTCTTAGAACCAGCCCAATTCGCATCACTATAGGCCTGAACTAAACAATGCCTATGGTTCTTATATATGAGTCCTTTGCCAAGATTGCGCTTGAGGTATTTCATGATTCGAATAGCCAAATTCCAATGGCTGGTCCAAGGGGATGGCATAAATTGACTTAACACACTTGTACTGAATGAAATGTTGGGCTTAGTAATTGTAAGATAGTTTAATTTCCCAATCAAAGTCTTGTAATTTCCTGGATCTTTCAAAGAGTTCTCCCTGGTATGCATCAAGTTTGACCATGGGATTCATTGGAGATCTACGATTTTACATCCCAACAAGTTAGCTTCTTCTAGTATAGATCAAGAACATACTTGTGTTGCGAGAGATAAACACCAGCTTTAGATCTTGCAACTTTGATTCAAAAAAAAAAAAACTTCAATAGACCGAGATCTTTTCTTAAAAATTGTTTTCGCAGGAATTCCTTCAATTTATGAATTCCATTTTGATCATCACCAGTAATAACAATATCATTAACATATATAATCAATAGAATTTTAATAGATCTTGTGTTAATAGAACACCAAATGGTCTACTCCACATTACTTGAGACCAAATTTCTTCAGAACTGAACTAAACCGTCCGGACCATGCTTTAGGATATTGTTTTAAACCATATAAACATTTCTTCAATAGGCACACTTTCTCAAACTCTCCCTGAGCAACAAACCCTGGATGTTGCTCCATATAGATTGTTTCTTCTAAATTACCATGGAGGAATGCATTTTTGAACTCAAGTTGGTAGAGAGGCCAAGAATAAGTTGCGGCTAAGGAGTAAAAATAAAGGCTGACGCCATTTTTTCCACAGGAGAAAAAGTTTTAGAATAATCAATATCATAGAATTGTGTGTATCCTTTAGCAACAAGACGAACCTTGAGTCGTTCGATAGATCTATCAACAAGTGTTTTAATTGTATATATCGATCTACAACCAACAATTGAGGCATCGGGAGGAGTAACAATCTTCTTGGTGTCATTTGACCATAAAACATCTATTTCCTCTTGCATAGCTTACTTCCACCTAGGGTTCTTATAGGCTCATCCAGGTTTGATAAAAAAGAACAAAAGGAGGGTAACACATGATTATAAGAAACAAAGTTAGAAATCAGGTGATTGGTATAAGATTTCTTACCTTTACGTAAAGTAATAGGCTAGTCTAGGTCACTGTTTTCGGCTTTGGCAACAAATTAGGCGCTGGAGGAAAGGGCTCATTTGGATGCCCATCTACCATTCGACGAGGTCATCGGGAATAAACCTACAAGTCTGCTCGAGACAATTGATGAAGATAAGAAGGATCGGAGTTTGTAGGTGAATTGTTTGAACTTTAGGTGAATTGTCCAAGGAGTTGTCAAAAAGTGAGGGTAAACAATGATGGAAGCTTTTGGCATCTTGACTCTCAGAAAAGTATAAGGTCACATCTATGCACACAAAGAATCTTTTAAGTTAGGGATTGTAACAACGATAACCTTTTTGTGACCTTGAGTAACCAAGGAAGATACACTTGATGGCTCGTGGAGATAATTTGTCAACTTCTAGATGTAATTAGTGGACAAAACAAACATATCCAAGATACGAGGCTGAAGAGGAAACAAAGGGGTATTAGGAAACATAAGGATATGAGGAATTTGACCTTTTAGAGTAGTGGATGACATTCTGTTAATAAGATAGCAAGCAATGAGGACAACATCACTCCCAAAACTCCTTGAGAACCTTCATCTCAATTAGTAAGGCTCGAGCAACTTCTATGACTTGCTTGATTTTTCCTTCAGAAATGCCATTTTGTTTTGATATGTGAGAACAAGAAGATTGATGAATCATACTACAATTTTTTTATGTAAGAGTTAATGGATTTAGAAAAATATTCTTTAGCATAATCACTTCTGAGGATACTAATAAGACAAAATTGAGTTTTGATTTCAAAGCAAAAGAATTGGAAAATAGAAAACAATTCTGAACATTCTTTCATTGCATATAACAAAATCATTCTAGACCAATCATCAACAAAAACAACAAAGTAAAGATAACCATGTTTCAAAGTCACACGAGATGGACCCCAAACATTAGAATGAACTAACACAAAAGAGCTTTTGGCTTTATTATTAACTCTGGATGGATACGGTGATGTTTCCCAAGTTGAAAAGACTCACAACCTAGATAAAAATTATAATTCAAATAAGGCATCAATTTTTGTTATGACTATGGATTTAGAAGGGTGAAGCAACAATTGAGCAGGTCACACCCCCCTCCAATCATCTTCTTTGTCTTACCTGGATAAAAACGGAATGAGGGAAAAAAGAGAGAGAACATTCAATGATTTGGTTAGTGTAGTAACATACATTAAGTTGGACGAAAATTTTAGAATATATAGTATTGCTAGTAATGTCATTGAAGGAAGGAAATGTAGTGCGAACCCCACTTATACTAGTAGTGGAACCATTAGCAACAGTAAGTTGGTGGGAGTTTGTTCCAGGGGTAATTTGATCAAAAATTTTTGGGTTATTTGCAATATGGTCAGTGACTTTTGAATTTACAACTTAACATTTAACAGAGGAAGATATAATCTGTGTGATTACCTAGGTGAGCAAATGACGCAATAGGTGTGATTGCTTGCTTGGATGCTTGATATTAAAGAAAAGCTGCATATTCTACTTCATAAACCACTTGTTTCTACTTGTTGAGGCAGAACCACTACAATCTTCCATAATATTAGCAGATTGAGAGGGCTTCAAGTGTAACTCTGAGTGTAATTCCAACAATAGTCTCGAACATGCCTATCCTTGCCACATTGGTCACATTTTGTTTAGCCTCCTCGGCCCCTTCCTCCACAACCACCACGACCACCTTGGTTACTTAGGCCTCCATTACCTCTTCCACTATTTTGAACAGCTAGAGCAGACTTGTCACCACTTTCTTATGTTGGCCCCTTCAAGGATTGAGATACTTGTGAATATATCTCTGCAAGTGATGGAAGTTCAGTGCCATCGAGTATTTGTGCTCTAATTGGTTCATATTTTGGTCTTAAGTTAGCCAAATATCTCAACACGAATAATTCTTCGCTTTCCTTCATAATTTGATCCTTATTTGTTAGTATGAGCTAAGCTACAAAATGTTCTACAAATAAATTCTTTATTTTTGAAAAATACTTGATGTGGTTCTTCTCTTGCTATGGAAAATAAAAGTCTCACATACTCCATAACTCCTTTGCGGAGTTTACATGTTGATTCATGTCAGCAATATTTGGCTCCATGGCATTCCAAGGGCTTGTCATTATTTGATTCTCATGTTGTTCCCACTGCTTATACCCTGTTGACTTGATACTAGGAGCTGGATCTATGAGATGCTTATACCTACCTAGGCCCTTGAGGTATATAATGACCGTGTTATCCCAAGTAACATAATTCGTTCCGTTCAATTTTTGATTTGTGATTTGTTGAACCATAATGGGTGGTTGTCCTTCAATACTTTCAATTTTGAAGTCACTTATGATGCAACCGTTACAGAAAGACATTAACAAGAATCAAGTGAACAATAATGCAAAAAACGAAACTTCAAATATCAACAAGTGTGCAACAATGAAAGAGGCACTATGACTACAATGAAACCATTATGAGATACAACTATGACGGAACTAGTGACGATGGTTAAATACACCAACCTAGTTTCCAACAATTAAAAGTAAAAATGCACATCATCGACTATGGTTAAATACACAAACCCAGTTTCCGACAATTAAAACCAGAAAACCACATCACCAAAGGTTTTTGGAGTTGGTGAGACTCAATCCATGGAAGCAGGTTCAACAAAACTTTATCAGAAGGTGACGCATGGGCGACACACATTGGTCAAACAACGGCTGCCAGTGGCGTGTGTGGGCCTGTGGGACACTTGTCAGTGTTGCTGATCGTGGTTTTTCGATGTGTGTAGGCTCTAATTAATAACTCGATAATCCGCAAGCGTACAGGTCGTTCATGTAGTACCTAAGGTGCCGATCTTACGAGGAGGGATAATCTAGTCCTAAAATCTAAGATCAAAACAATTCGTGGTAATTCAAAATGTAACAAAACTAAGGAAAAAATTTAATTCAATCATGCAACTCAATCTCAAGAATCAATTACGAAAATATTACCAAAGTAGCAATTGCAACACACACTGAAGAATCACTAAAGGAACTATCAATTGAGAGAAAGGAGAGTTTCTAGCTATCTTTAACACTAACCTAATTTATTATGAATTATTTGATTATTGATCCTAGATGATCTTAGGGTTGATTACACTTTCTTGAGCTATAACCCTTAATCCTAAATTATAAACCTAATTAGATTATGAAAAATTGCACTTTCTCAATTAACAATCTATCCAAAAACCTAATTAGAACTAAAGTTATCCAATAAACTATCGGGAATTTATATGATATCTCTCTTCACACAATTATCCGATTTGATTAATTTCTCGTTCTTATTAAATCACCTAACTCTCGTTAACCCAACTTAATTATTTTTCATTTGGTTCACCCTCTCAGTCTATTACCGAATTATGCAATCACAAAAATTAATCACAATAAATCCAATAAACAAAAAACAATCAGATGTTATTAAATCAAAGATAAAAAACCACCCCGAAGGTGAGTATAGAATATCTCAACATTCACAATCCTATCATCAAATTGCTATTCCCAATTCTATACAATAATAAAAATGGAAAATAACAGGAAAAACGATTTGAAATGGAGATAAGAGGCAGTGACGTTGGGAAACTCCAAATCCGGAAAGTACGTTGATGTCGGCTTCTTCTCCAATTCTCTCTTCCTTCCTCTGTTTCTTAATCTCTCGACAATTCTCTCTAGGGTTTCTCTCCAAAGTGGCTGATGCAAAAACTCCCTTTTGTTCTATTTATGTTCTTTTGTGTTTAGGGTTGAACTATGGGTTTTTTCGGGGTTTGAAAGGTGCAAAAAACCCTCAAAATGCGAAGTTTGGAAGTGGTCGTGCATTTGCTCGATGCAAGCCACGATTGTGGCATACTTCTAAGCTTTCTGTCATGGTCGTGGCATGTAGGCCACAATCGTGGGCCATTGTTTTGGCTCTAATGTCTCTAAAACTATTTCGTTCTTCGATGTTGACCCTAAAATATTAGCAAATACATCAAGGTGCTTCAAAAATATAATATTTAAGCTCAAAGACTTGTACTAACTCATAAAACACTTAAAACACAAATAATTAAAAAACTAACACAATTCTAACCTAAACACATACCAAATGATTGAATTAATAGCTAAATACATATCAAACTATGCCTAAAACATGATGTATTTTACACTTATCAGCCGCCTCTTTCTCTGACTTAGTCGCCGGTTTGAGGTGTTTGTGGTGTTAGATTGTTAAGGTTAATCTTATTGTTGTGAGAAAGCTTTGGGTAAGGGTTTTCGGTTGTGAGAGGAAAAATGGATTAGAGGTAGGGTTAGAAAACCTACTCTGATCCCATGATGTGAATTAAGAAAAAGGATGGGAAGAGCTTGTAGAAATTAGTAGCTCTTACTCTCTTTATATACTATTTATATAAGGTAAGTTACAATTACAATCGAAATTCCTAAGGATACTCAATTAAATTAATATTGTCTTTTAGGTTTTCTTAATTAGATGGCACCCAATGGCTCAAATATGTTATTTTTTTTGAAAAATAAATGTTATTTTTTACTTGCCTTCATTTTATAGGCATGCTTCTGTATCTGTACAAGTATATATCTACTATATATTAAGAGTGTTTTGATTGGTATTTTCATCCCTTCAAGTCAACAGCTCTACCCTATGATTTCATGACAGGCATTTTACAATTGGGCTATAGCAATTTCTGACAGGGCAAAAATGCGTGGTCGTACAAAGGAGGCTGAAGAACTTTGGAAGCAGGTTGAGTTTAAAGTTCATTTGTTCATGAATGAAAACGGGGGGTCCTAAAATGTAAATCAATTCAAAATGAACCATTTCTTTTCTGGAATCTTTTTTGTTAAATGTCAACTATTTGCTGCAGTTAAATTAGAGACTGTTCATAAACAAGTGGTAGGGTTTGACTTAGGAGTAATACTCTGAATGCAAAACGAAGTCATGGGTGGTGACATATGATGATATGGGGCTTGCTTTTATTACCTTACTTTTCTTAAGATGTACATATCATGCTCACTAATGTATAGCTATTAGTAAAAATATATGACAATCTTATTTTGCAGGCAACAAATAACTATGAGAAAGCTGTTCAACTTAACTGGAATAGTCCTCAGGTGTGTTTGATGGGTGTTGGCTTTTCAAATTTCTCATAAGCTTGTATCCTCAAACTCACCATTTATATCCTATCGTTTTAAAATCTGTCTAAAATTCTTGCAGGCACTTAATAATTGGGGACTTGCTTTGCAGGTACTAATAGATTTTATTTTGATTTTGACTTTTATCTATCCTTCTCTATTTTGAACTAGTCTTCTAGAGAGCTATTTTGTCTTTGAATATCTCCATACATTATTGTTTGTGCAAATTTTTTGGATAATATGATTAAATACTATGTTTAATTCTCATTCTAGGAGCTTAGTGCAATTGTTCCTGCTCGAGAAAAGCAAACAATTGTTAAAACTGCCATCAGTAAGGTACTAAAATCATTTGGAGACATTAGAGTGCTTGGATTTATGATAGGAATTAGCCGCAAAGAAACTGAACATCTGGTATATTGCTCTGCAGTTTCGTGCAGCTATACAGTTGCAATTTGATTTTCATCGAGCAATTTACAACCTCGGAACTGTTTTGGTGAGTATCATGTTCTCCAATGAGTTTGGATATCATGATTTTTTAAAGTACAATTTTAGAAAATATTTTTCTGGTCTTCTTGATTATCTCCATGTAATTATGGTGACATGCTAAAAATTTCTATGTCCTAATTACAGTATGGATTAGCAGAGGATACTCTAAGAACTGGGGGGTCAGTCAATGCAAAAGATATTAATCCAAATGAGTTGTATAGCCAGTCTGCTGTCTACATTGCAGCTGCTCATGCTTTGAAACCAAATTACTCTGTAAGCATTGTGTAATTTCTTTTTTGATATTAAATGAACAGGTTGAGACTGACTTATGACTTGATTGAATCTTTATATTTCTCATACATCTTGATGATTCGATTCATACGGTCATAACGTTAATTTCCATCACTATTGTGCTCCAAATGCATGTTCAAGGATTAGATCCTAATTTGTTAACTGAATTATGGTTTGGAATTGTATTAACAGGTATACAGCAGTGCCTTGAGGCTTGTACGTTCCATGGTTAGTATTCAGATTTATTAAGCAATATTTTTGGTGTTACTTACAAGTTTGCCGGCAGTGTTTTATGAGTGTTTTACCAGTGTGCCAGTTCTGGGATCTGGAAGTTGCTCTTTTTTTTTTTCTTTTTTTTTTCACCTGCTCTATCTTTTTCATGGGCCCTTCAAATTGTCTTGCACACTTATAACCTACTTGAATACCCAGAATATCGGTTCTAATTCTTTTTGTTTTTGGTTAATTTGTGAAATCACTAGATAGCATAGCGGATCCAATTTGAACTATTGACAGATGTGCAACCATAGTTTCATGCTTGTTTGGGTAATAGCCATGAGATTCCTCACTAATGCTTCGAATAGCGAGGATTGCAAGAAGAGGATGCATCCATTTAATAAGAATTAAGAAGGAATATAGAAAATTTGAGTGGCTGCAGCTGAAGCAGTTACTTCCAGATTAACAAAAAGAAAAACAAAGACTGGAGTGGAAGAGAGAGAGTCGAAAAGAAAAATTCCCAACTTCTTTCTCTCATTCAAAACTGTCCATTAGTCTTTCATCTCACATGGCTCCTCAGTGATACCCTTTGCACTGGGAATCAACCCACAGGACCACCATAAACTACCTTTTCTTAAAATTGATGTGCGAACAAAGAGAAAACTCATGATAACTAAACTGGCCTTCTATTGGGTCCAAAAATGGAAGAGCTAGATACTAATGTAGTCATGTGTAGCCAAAATGAAAATTCACGACACTTAAACCGGTTCTTCATTAGGTCTGGAAAATGAAAGAGCAAAATGTTAATGTAGTAATAACTACTCTTGATTGTAAGTCATGTGGTTGGAGGGATTTTAATTGTAAAATCTCATCTGGTCCAATACTTGGCAGTTACCATTACCGTACCTTAAAGTTGGATATCTGACTGGACCGCCTGCGGGGAAACCCATTGCTCCCCATAATGATTGGAAGAGATCTCAATTTGTTTTGAATCATGAAGGCCTTCAACAGGTAATATATGATTGTTTCAAGTTGTGCGCACTTATTCAATGAGATTATAATCATAATTCTCAATATATATCTGGAAATGGAAGTGATTTCAGGTAAGGAAAATCTGCATTGTTTTCTTCCAATCATATTAGTTCCAATCTCTCGCAATTACAGATTTGTCAATCGTCAGGATGAAAAAGTTATTCAAGTGGGTGTTAATTTCTACTAAGCTTCCTCGGTAGTAAAAAAGCTTATGTTATTCTTGCAAGGAAAATCAGATCGAATCTAAAGGATTTTGTAGGGAAGAAGTATGCAAAAATATACTTGTTCAACATTTTTACAAAATCACAATGATCCTTGACCTGCTGATTTAAAAGTCTTTTATCTGTTTTTGTGAAAATGATCTATGAGATGGCAAAAAAGAGGCTATATGCTCATTTGACAATAAGTGCAGTAACATGAACGAGCATGAGATCTTTTCGAAATTGCTTCTGTCACTTTTGAATTTCTTTCTCTTTATTATTTTAGATCATGATAAATTCTCCATTCAGGTTAGCAAATTGGAGCAAAAGCAGACACCTCAGAATTTTTCAGGGAGAACGGGAGATGTACCAAATGGTGACAAGAAGCTAATCAAAATTGATGTTCCAGATATTGTATCTGTTTCAGCATGTGCTGATCTGACACTGCCACCCGGTGCAGCCCTATGTATTGACACAATTAATGGACCAGTTTTCTTGGTACGTCATGTGCTGATTTATATATTTGTAAAACAGTATTCATTGTGCTCAAAGGTTAAGCTTGCATCTTCTTAACCTTTGAAAAGACATATTTTATGCTTTAACTATTAGAATCAAATTTGATTTATCTAACATGGCAAAAATATGATTGTTGTACTAATGAAATTATTGTAAATTCTTATCCATTAGCTGATTTATAATTCATCGAGTTCCTCATAAACTAATTGTAGATATGTATTCGCTGCTTTTAAAACTTGTCTGACCTTTTACAGTTGGACACACGGAGAATGCTAATTATTTTATAACCCTCTCAGCAATAACACATAGGTGCTGATTATTTCAGTCCCGGCCATGTGAGCTATTTGTTTGCACAAAAAATGTGTGCCACTGATGAGTTTCTGATATTGTAATACAAACATAGTTTGTTTTATCAACATCAAGCAGGAAACTGGCTGTATTTTGCCCGACATGATTGTTAGGAAAATGACAGATTTTTGGCCTTTTCTTTCCTTGAATCTCCTTTCATGTTCCTCAGTATACAATGCATGTTGATTTTCTTTTCTTTTCTTTTTTATTTGATCTCTGATAACACTTGTTGGTTGTTTGTAGTGTAGTCATTTATAGATAAATGTCGGAAAATACAATGGGCAGTAGAAAACATGAAGAGTAGTAAAAATGAATTGCTATGGCAGAGCAGAATATAGATAATGAGTTTCTGTGGCAGAGCCCAAATACAATGATCTGAGTCGCCACGGAAGAGCTTAAAAACAATTCAGTTTTGAAGGATTTCTTAGTTCCTTGAATTTTTTTCTTTTTTTTTGTGGGATGCTATGAGCTAATCCTTCCATCACTAATCTAAAATTTATGTAGAGAACTTAAGAGTTTTTCTATTTTTAGGACTTCAAATATAGTTCATTTTTGGCTACCTTGAATGACGTTGGGAAGTGAATTAAACTGAATTTTGAGTTCTAGGATGTTTTATTTAGTTATGGGGCTACTTTTACACAAATAACTATTGGTTGATCTTCGCATTGATGTTGCAGATTGCTGACTCATGGGAATCTTTAGATGGATGGCTGGATGCTATCCGCCTAGTTTACACAATATATGCTCGAGGAAAGAGTGAAGTTCTGGCAGGTATTATAACAGGTTGATTACTTCTTATGTATTTACCTGAGCGAACTGCAGAGTTGTATCAAGAGTAATGATTGATGTATTGAATTTGATGATCTAAATAAGGGTTCTGTACATTATAAAATTTTTGGAATAGCAATATGCTTTCTCATACGTTATCAATTAGATGTACATTTACTTGTATTCTCCTACTCACTAGAATTTTTCCTTTTTCAATGAAGTAGAATAGGTGGAATTAATTTGATCTAATGTTCACTCCTGACATCCTAAGGTTTTGGAATTCCTTTAAAGGGAGTTTGGTGCTTGCACATTGTGTTGATATTTGCAATTTAAAGGGAATTTCACTGATGAGAAATCACTGGTAGAAGCTTTGATGCACTGTTTCATCGTTTATGCTGTTTGTTATAAAGCATCGTAGGTGAAGGGAATGAAACGATGACATATAAAGGCGCTAACCCATTCTTGGGAACGGCTTCTTGATTCGTTGCTTGTGTAAGAAATACGCTAATCGTTCCACCTTTTGAGACTATGACCTGATGCAATCAGTTAATTTCGTTAGCATTTAGCTGGTTTTATTAGTAGTTAGTTAATAGCGAGTGAGTTATATAAGTTGATATAATATTATAACTGTTTATGTATAAAGTGTATAAAATGACATATATAAATGTATATTTTTAAAAAAATTATGAGAACATGAAAATTTTATTTTTTTATTTTTTGAATTTTTTCATAAAATTTTAGATTTTAGATATTTAATTTT
>JANIHY010000210.1:44950770-44970901 GCA_027479065.1 Erythroxylum brevipes
GCATAATTTATTGAAATTTTGTTTTCAATTAAATTTTGTTTAAAGAGTCAAGATAATTAGAAATGTTTTTCAATTGGATTTAAAAATTATTTTCAAATCAAATTAAATTTCTATTTAATTCATTTAGGAATCAATAGACTTTTCAAGATAGATAGAAATATTGTTTTACATTATGATGATCAATAACTAGAATTAAACGAAGCTTGATATTTCATACATATAATTTAATTATATTGAAATGAGAAATTGTATGCTTTGTTTATATGTGTGTGTGTGTGTGTGTATATATATATATATATATATATGTAATTTTGCATTTAATGAGACAAATAAAATTAAGTCATTCGTTAAAATATTAAGTATACATTGGGAATGTGATTGTTACCTTCTATTGTTATTAGAATTAAGTCCTTCGTTAAAATATTAAGTACACATTGGGAATATGATTGTTACCTTCTATTGTTATTATAATAAACTAAAATTCTATTTATTTTTAGATATGGAATGCTAAGACTTTGAAATAGTTAAAGTTAATGATTCAGGAATGTGATGCTTAGTTGAAGCATATATTATCCATTAAGTTTAAAACTAAATTAGATAATAAATTGGTATGAGATATCCAAAAGGTTGGATATAATCTTATAGACTTATTGAACAAATTATTTGTTTCAATGTATATATATATATATAGGAGAATGGTTGTGGAAGTAAGATGAAATTTAAAATTTTCAAATCTCATGACAATATATCTAATTGGAACTAGTACCTTTATTAATACATTAGATGTATAGCTGAAAGGCTACGAGACATTAAAAGATTCACTTTCATTCTGAATTCAAAGCGTTTGTTTTGAAGATGATTGTGAATTTATCATATCTATAAGAAAGTTAGTGGGAGTATAGTTGTCCTTTTTAGTAAGAGTATGTTGAGACATATTACTTATAGAGACTAATAATTAGTATTTTTAATTGTTGAAAATGAAATTGTCCAAGAACGCCTCTTATTGGAAATAAAAAAGATAACAACTTAATCTTGGGAATTAAATATATAAATATAGATATAGAAGTTGTTTAACTATTCTAATCTAAATACGTAGATAATGTACTAAAGGAGAGTAGTATTTAAGATATCTTGTACTTATGAAATATTAAAGATATCCATTATTTTATGCATGAGTTGATATTTGAGTTTAAGGTGATAAGGATATATACTTTAGAATTAAATCCTTATTAATGTATATTTTACTTAGAACAATATTATATAGAATATGGCAATGATTGTTAATTAAGCCATAATATATTTTTCATTTAGTAGAAAGGATTATTTGGATCAATAAGTTCATTAATGAATATGATATAGTTATTTGCATTGTTCAAGATGGTAGTATATTGTAGAACATTAGAGTCTTAGGTATGCAAAAGGAACTAAGGTCTCATTAGAGATCCAAGAATATGTTTTAGGCAGTTTTTTCATAATTGTGATGATAATTAAGATAAAATTTGTAAGATTTAATCAAGTGCACTATATAGAATCTTATAGAATTATCTCTTTAACTCTCTATCCCAATAGTAGCATGATCATCATATGATGATATAGTGTAAGATACTTAAATGATCAACTTAGTGTAAGTAGGAGATTGTTGATTTAAACCCTACAGCCAATCAGTTGGTGTAGTTTAATGATAAAATAATTTAAAGATATTCTTTATCTTACGTATATTCAAATATATATGATAAAGTTTATGGGATAAATATAAATTGTAAATGAAACTATAATGAGATTATAATTATTCATATTACATTAATACATTATCTCTAAATTGTTCCTAGTCATTGTTACATTAAGACTGAATATTAATATAATGTGAAAAGACTAGCATAAGTTACGGTTTTCTTTATGAAGAAAGTAGTCGATCTCATAGACTAAATTATGAAAATACTTAAACAAACATACGAGTGTTTATTAAAGAGTAAGTTCACTAAAATGACTATAATGAGAAATCCATTTAGAATATTACTTGTATATTTATGGACATATTCATTATGATGATTGTATAAGTGATCCTTTGACTTGACATCTCTAAAGTTATCTCATATAAGGATTGCTATTTTTTGATACTACTTATGGCCTATTTTAGTCAATGGTAGCTTAGTCGGTGGTTATTGGATATAACATAAACTATATAAAGGTAATTAAGTGATTAATATAGGATTTTGATAGATGCATATTTGATTGTAGTTAACACCCATATTTCATATGTGTTGCTTGATATTTTATAATTTTGTTGTATATTTGCTACTTAATTTACTCTAAGTGCGTTTATAAGATATAATTGCCTTCTTGGAACAAAAGGAGAAGACTTTGGATGAAACCGTGGCATAAGACAAAGAATTAAAGCAACTAAAAACCTGCACAACTGTGTATAAAGACGATGTAAGGCTCTGTGAACATGTGAAGATTGAAGATTTTGAGTTCTGGTTTTGTGGAATTACATTCATGTGTATACTGAGATACACGACCATGTATGTTGCTAGTGTAAGCCTCTGTGCCTGTGTAAAATTGTGAATTCAAGTGTTTTTAAATATACACGGTCTCATATACTCGTGTAAGTGACTGTGCATATCCCAAAAATCCTAAATTTTACTATAAAAATGTGAGTAGAGGTAATATTGGAAGAGTTAACTTTTGCAGTAGATTTGAGACGTAAGATATCTAGAGAAGCAACGATTTTGATTAAGGGATGAGGGAAACATGAAGAATACATCACGAGATACAATAGATTACAACATCAAATCTCAAACTTGCAAGAAGATTTAATAGGAGAAAAAGTGATATTTATAATTATGATTAATTTGTTTTCTATTAGATTTTCTTCCTATTTATCTTTGATTTCATTTTCTATGATTAGTAACTAAACATGATTAGTGTCTGAGTGTGATGAACCCTAGTTTGGGATAACAATATGTTTTAATCTTTTTATTTAGTACAAATATATTGATTGATTATTGTGATTCAATTATGTTATTTACTCTTGTTTTATCCAGAATATTGTGCATCATTTGAATTCATATGACTTATATTTAGAAATCCTGTTGTATGAATATATTTACTATAATTGAAAAGATTTGTATACAAACATAGATATATGCTGACATAAATCCTCTAGATTAGGGTCAAACCTAATAGTGGAATTCATAAATCGATAAAGCAATCTTAAGGGTTTTAACTAGAAAGAATTTTGTTAATCAACTGATGGATTAGTTGTTAGTAGAGTTAATAGCATAAGAAAGAAATTTCCACGGTCTAATAATCAATAATATGATTGCGTGATGAAAGGTTAACAATATCTAAAGATTCGTAGGTGGATTCATCACCTAAACACTAATATTTGATATTGATTTTCTTCGTATCTTACTAATCCTAATATCATAGTTATCTAGTATTAATTTAATTTATTTTTGTAGTTTATTTTTAATTAAAATCTAAAATCTAATTCATATATAGATAATAGAAAAAGTTACTTACTAGTATTTACAGTCTTTATGGTATTTACAGTCTTTATGGGATTGACCTGTACTTGCCTATGCTAGCTACTGCTACACCGTACACTTGCAGATAATTCAATATTGACTTTAACCCTATTAAGAAGTCAATCAAGTTTTTAGCATCGTTGCTGAGAATTGTAATAATAAGAAAGCCTATATTATATTAATCTAATAATTATTCTTGTTTTTATTTTATTTTATTTATTCCCATTGTATCTTATTATATTCTTGGCTTATTCCTTTAATTATCTTTTGAGATTATCTACTTTAACCTTAGGTTGTGATTTATTGTTAGGTTATTGGATTTAACACCATAGCTACAACTCACAATGGAATGAGGGAGCAATTAGCATTCTCACGGGAGCTAGGATGAGTCATTAAAATATGTAACATCAACATATCAATGTTTACTTTTCTGTTTAGTTTTTATTTCCATTTTAATTACACTTTTTGGCCTTAGACAAATTTAGATTTAATTAGTTAACTAATTTATTGTGGGATCGACATCTCAGATACTACGTTACGACCAATGCGCTTGGGAAATAATTAGGATTTTATGAATTGTAAAACTTGGTCAACAGGTTTAATTACCTTAACTTTTATGACATCTTTTATATTTAGGTTTAGTAGCTTTTAGGATTACACTATAGTTTTAAATATGTTGCAATTATCACAATTTGTTAGTTTTAGGTAGAAAAGCATACGCTAAGTTCTTTGTTAATATTTTTTGCTCTAAGTTTGCTGATTCCTCAATTGATGGCTACTCTACTCTTCTTTTATCTTTCAATCTCATGAAAGTTCTTCACTTTCATAGGCTCATAAGTCTCTAAGAATGCCATATGTTCTCTATTGAAGGGGCTAAACCTCTTCTCATCTTTTATTTGCATGATATAGGCTCCTAGTGGATCTTATTGGACAATTTTCTATATAGAATGAGATAGTTAAATATCAATAACATCTGAGTAAAGATGAGCATCATCTTTATCAATGAAATGTTTTATAGCTTTGCATATCTTGAAAATGACTTTTTCATCCTCTACCCTAAGGATTCATTTTTCATCATATACATTTATAATTATCTTCGTGGTAGCAATGAAAGGTAACACTAAAAATAGAGGAATCTCCATATCACCCTTTATGTCCAAAACCACAAAGTTAATAGAAAATATAACATTATCAATATTAACCAATACTTACTCTATAATGCCCATAGGATACTTACTTTTCCTATCTTTTATTTAAATGCTCATCCTAGTAGACTGTGACTTACCTATTCCTAATTCTTTAAACATATCATATAAATTAAATAAATGTTCACTCTTAAATCCACTAGTTTCCTTTTTATTAATCATCTACCATTGCTACAGAGGATAGTAAAACTCCCTCGATCTTTAATCTTTTTAGGAAATTTGTTTTAAAGGATGACATGACATTCCTCATTTAAAGTAACTATTAACAACTCATCAAGTTTCTTCTTATTCAAAAGTAGATCCTTTAGGAACTTGGCTTATCTTATCATCTACAACAAAGCTTCAATAAAAGGGATTATAACATGTAATTGTTTAAATAATTTTAAAAGCTTACTAAACTGATCTTCCTTTCAATCTTTTTTAAGCCTTCTTAGTCGTAGAAGCAAAGGTTTGTATTCCTTGATAGCTTTCTTCTTTAGCTCATCTTCCTTCTTGTTCTCCTTATCCTTAACATTATTTTCTTTCACAATAACCTAATCATTCATATCCTCTCTACTTCTTCTATTACCAACTCCTTTCCACCGTTTAATGTTACTGCTTTTGCTTGCTTTCTTAAGTTTGGCTTAGTGTTATTAGGTAGGGTACCTTGCTACCTTTTAAAGACAAACTTAAAAAAACTATCCAGTCTGCACTTCTAAGGTATTGATGGAGGCATCTTGATTTTGTAAGCACATCTCGGATGTAGTGATAAACTTAATTAGCTCTAAGATCCTTATGATTATGCTTCTTTTACTGTTTTTATTATTGTTGGAATTTAGGTGAAGGATTTTGTCCTACTGTAATTAGTTATCCTGTAGGAAGTTTAGATAGTTTCTTTATCCCAAATTATAGGTATTGTTATAAGAATTGTTATGAGATCAACTCCCAAGAAAATTAACTTATTTCTAATTAATTTCCCACCAAAATTTTCGTTAACTTAGGACTTGCATCAACTAAGGTATTGCACTCACTTGACTTCAATCTCTCCCAATGTCATATAACATCTCACCTTTTAGCTATTGAAAGAGAAGACGCTATTTATAAGCTCTATCATTCGTCTTGAAGGAAAATAATTGGCCAAAATTTTTTTAGACAAACCATTCTATATGGTGACAGATCCTAGAGATAGTAACTTTAACCATGATTTAACTTAGTCCCTCAATGTAAAAGGGAACAATTTCAATCGAATGTTATCTTTTGAAACTTTGTTAAGCTTGAATATGTCACAAAATTTCTTGAAATTTGTAATGTGCACCTCAACTAATAAACCATATAGATCATATTAGATTTAATCTTGAAGTTTTGTTGCCTCAAATCTTGGTCTAATAATGTTAGACTTAGTCTTAGTTAGTGACATTCTAGCATAATTCCTGATTGTCATGCCCTTTTTGACTTGCCATTGTGTCTGGTTGTTGCATTCGAACTCTTAAGTTTCTTTATCTCATATTTCAAAGTAATTTACATTCAATTTTTGGATCTGAAAGTGGTACTTCGGGACTATTCATTATCATACACCAAAGTAGCTGGACTTGCAATACAACCATAATTATAAGATTAAAAAAATTCAAAAATAAAAAATTAATTAGACTGATAAAAATAAGGCTTTAAATGATATAAGGCTTTAAATGTTAAAAACTTTAAATGATATAAATATAATAAACATGTAACACAATACTAAAAAATCACCCAGGTAAGTATACCTATTGTTTCTTATACTATAGTTTAGGTGATCCGAGTGTCAATCTAACAAGGATTTTAGTTACTAGTACTAAATTTTTTTCCTACTATATAATCAAACAGAATGTCTAATTGGTTTAAAGAAAATAAACAAAACTAATTTAAATCACTAAATTAAAACAATTAATAAGATTAAAGAAACCAATAGATAAGTATAATTCATATAAGAATTTCCCTAAAACCTTTTCTATCTGTTGAATTTATCTTTGACTCAATGATTAATCCTAACTCTTTATACTTGTAGGAATTTCTAACTTACAATAGCGGGCTTTTCCTGCGGGGTCGGGATCACCAACATCATGGTTACGGAACTTCTGGCCCTACGATATAGGCTCGCCTTTGCTAGCAACTATCCATGGGAAGGACTTCTGATCGAGTCAGATTCTAAGGAAGCATTACGCTGTCTCACCCTCCTTGTTGAGATTTTATTCTTTCATCCTCTGGCTAATCTCATCCAAGATATTCGCTCCTATCTGGACAGGGCTGCTCACTACAACATCGCTCATGTGTATCGCGAAGGTAATAAGTGTGCTGATTTTTTAGTCTGTTTGGGATCGAAATGTGCCTGTTCGGAGAGCATCTGGCATACACCCCCTCCTGGCCTCAATCACTACCTGCGTACTGATGTGCAGGGTGTAGCGTTTTATCGTTAATGTTTATGTTTGTACGTTTGATGTAAAAAAAAATCTCTCTCGAGCAATATGACTCCTACCCTTAAGTTGATCGATCAAAATCTCTTTCTAATTAAAGCAATTTAAGAATGCATTAACTTAATTTGTGAATTTTCTTGATAGATTTGACTCTAACCTAGAAAGATTATGTAGTCCTAATTCTATTAACCCATTCAACCGTCACCACTTATATCGTGATTTGTTCATATATTAATCTCTTGGTCCCAATGTATGACATTCGAAATTGAATTAAAATGTCACTAAATTTTAATTTAATACAATATAATCATGAACGGTTCTTGAGAAAGCTAAGATCTTAATCAAATGATCAATTTAAAATATTAAATCTTAAGGTTTTGTTTCACCTAAATCTATATCTCAATTAGTTCATACTTGAACAAAAAAAAAATTCAAATTAAACAAGAAAGAACAAAGATAAACGATAACATTTTCATGTTTTTTGAATCTTGATGTTCTCAGTGATAGATTGCTTACTTTTTTTTAAAACCAAGGTTGCTCTTTCGTTAATCCCAAATGCTTTCTAAATATTAACACATAAGTCATTTAAGTGTACTTAAATATGTCATTTTAAGTATTAAATTTAATGAAAATATTAAAACATAGGTATAATTTTCTAAGCATCATATTAAAAATATTATGTAAGTGTAACAATTACCACAGTTTATTTAAGTAAGACAAAATAATTTTAAAAGAATATATTTGATAATTTGCCCGATCTTAATCTGCTAGATATACTCATGCAAGATGGTATGGAAAGTTTATTCTCAAGCATCGAAGAACAGTTTAATTACTTGAAAAGACTTGGATCTGACTCTATAGTCTTGTGAAAGGCCACCAAGAAAATACATCACCTAGTTTTATTACTCTGTTACTACCCCATAAAAACATGGTGATCTGAATCCCGCACTAGGCTCGCAGTTCTCTCACATGACTTGGTTTTTTTGGGATGTCTACATGGTGATGATTATAAGCAGTTCATATCAGCCAGGTTTCAACAGTTGGCAGAAATTTTCCACCCCTAATATGCTTCTGGTTGTTTCCTTTGCACATGCCCAATTCGGCTTTATGATTAGCAGTGACCATTCCGGCCCACGTGCCATTATTGGCCCTATGATTATTTCTGTCCAAGTCCGTTAAAGAATCGTATTTCCGTTTCTATCCTCAACCTCTTAGAGGCAAGTTGCGTGAGGCAACGGATGTCAGAACTTCCCAATTATAAACGAGAGGGGCATTTAAGTGAAATCACTGATAAATTGTTTTTCTCTGCATCTCCGATCTGTACACAGGTACTTAGTCTTGTAAGATTTCGCGACTCTGCCTCAAGGCAAGTGTCCAGTCCTGCCTCAGACAACTATCAGAAAGAGGAGTTCTTTGTCCAGAAAAGGTGAAATGGCCAATCTTGGAAGTCCTAGAATGCTGGTCCTGTATGTTTTTCAGCTTCTTTTGTTGATGCAAATTAAGGTTTCTTGCTATCAATACAAGGTTGGAGATTTGAATGCCTGGGGCATTCCCACCTCAGGCAACCCACAAATCTATACCTACTGGTCCAAATATCACACCCTCAAGATTGGAGATTCGATCTGTAAGCTGGTCCTCATCTTTCTGTCCTTTTTTTTTATACTATCTTACTTCTTGTCTCTTAAAACAGCAGATCACAGTTTTCCTGTGTTCCTAGAACAAGTTTTAGCTGTTTCTCATAAACCCTATCTTTTGATTTCCAGTGTTTCTATACCCACCAAGTCAGGACTCGGTGATTCAAATCACAGAACAAAGCTACAACACCTGCAACCTGAAAGATCCAATTTTGTACATGAACAATGGGAACTCTTTGTTCAATATCACCACAAATGGGGATTTCTACTTCACGAGTGGGGTTCCTGGGCATTGTGAAAAGAAGCAGAAAGTGCAGATATCTGTGGGCACTGGAAATGGCTCATCAGCTTACTCTCCATCTTATGGTCCAAGTGAATTACCTGACACAGCACCATCTTACCCTACCGTGTTTGGTTCAATCCCCCTGCCACCTTCTTCTTCACCAGTTATCATATTCTCAGTGATCCTATCAGCTGTCATTGGGACAGCTGTTTCTGGATTCATCAGTGGTATAATGTGAAGGGCATTGTTACCAGCTGAACCGAATGAACAATCATTGATTTGTTTTATTTTACTCGATTCTTTATGGTAACAGTACTCCAGTTTGCTTACTTGAAAAGAGTTATACTGTACCTTATGGGTTTGGTAATTCAAGCCGGCGGATCAAACTGTAATGGTTGTGTTGTACGCTTCCTTGGATAATCACATTTACTATGTTTGTTTTCCTCTTTTTGGATAAAAGTGGATATGGAGAAAAAGAAAAGAAAAAAGTAAATATTTAACTAATGGATTATAACAATTTCTCATTAAGACTTCATTCATGTAATGTAGATAGGGCATCTTTGGAGCTCGTAGAAAGGAAAGTTCCCTGCTTTCTGCTATTCACAGTTCTGTTCTTATAGGGAAAATAGTTTTCTATGTCGAACAAGAAGATACCATAACAAAATGGCAGACAGCAACATCTAGCCAGCAATAAAATAATTAAGAGTTCGAGTTGCCAGCTGGCCGTCAACATCTAGCCGACAGCACTTCGCCTGTCTTCACGTACTTACTCTTTTTTTTTTTCACTTTTTTTTTTTTTTAAGTATCTCAATTTAGTCGAACTAATTTTAATTTTTTAAGACCCCAACCTAAGAATCCTAAAGGGGGTTAAACCTAAAAATTTCAAGATTCCTTAGATTCCTACATCGCGCGCATAAAAAGTCTTTACATACTTGATTGTTTAGTTGATGATTGATCACTAACCTCCCCTTTGCTCAACATTAGGTTCCCATCAGCCTCTAGGTTCTCTAATAGCTCCAACTCCCACACTGTCGCTGAAAGCGAGACGTTTGTAATTGATCCGATCAAAAAGCTATACCTAAGAGGCTAAAAGATCATCAATAAAAATAATGTTTATTTCTTCTCTTTTGACGTTACTCAAACTCAAAACCTCCTAAAAACGAAAGGATCAAAGGAGGAGCTTTGACCACTTAAGCAAGTTGGGTCTTTTCCTAGCGGTGGCCTTTCATATCCTCCTGGGAAAATTTAAGGATCCTGCGTAGCACACTTCTACCTTCGTGTAACGCCAAATAATTTCGATTAATAACTTCAACAAAGCTTACATCTCGCTTGATCCACGGAGATAACACAAAACAGGTGATACAAAATCATTTATGCTCTCCTATATATTCCCATTGTTTACAAATACATATCTAACATGTGGAAAACAAAAATGGCCAGAGGGAAAAGGATGCCCTCCTTCTATGTCCAGTGAGTTGCCCAAATGCATAAACCCCTATCCATTTGGTCAAGTGGCTCGTGTCCATGACAACAGCCATTGACTTAAGAAGTATAGGCAGTGTCAGGGACAGCATGGTCTGCAAACTGCGGTGTCGACTTCGATTCTGTTGCCGCAAAAGGATTCTGTTGTGATGCGGAAGGGTCTACTTCCACTGCAGAAGCCCGGGGAGGGGAAGCTGGTTGTACTACTACATCAGGGTAAGCAGCCTTGAATCTTGCTCGCAGGCCTTCATCAACCAGTCGCACTCCATCCAACTGATTACCAAGTGACATCCACCTGATGGAAAACAGAATTGTGGATTCAAACGAAGATGCTTAACCCAAATGAGATGACGCCTTCTGTAACATTTGCAAACCTAATATCCCAATAAACAGGTTCCCTATGATGACTGATAAAGAGTTGAGCAGAGAAAATATAACATTCTAAACAAGGTTCCGCCCCTTAATTAAGATAACCTATTCTAACCAACAACTTATAAATGTTAAAATAAGAAATAACGACAATTTGACACTTCCTTGTAATTTACGTAATTTTAAAAAATTGAATTTTAATAATTTTAATTTTTAAAAGAAAAAAGTCCTCTTAAACCTCTGTTAAAAAACAACAGTAAATAGACATAACATAAACATCACCATAGATCAATCAAATTATTATTTCAGATTTAACTCAACTTTTAAACTCAATCTGAATTAATTAAACTCAACTCAAACTAATAATTTAAAATAACTAAAATAAATTATTCGGTTAGGATAAGTTTAATTAATTTGAGCCAAATTATTAAATGGTCCATATGAGATGTTCATGTTACATTTATTTCAGCGAACTTTTGAACATGTCTAAGAAGATTTTTTTTAAAAAATTGGAAACTACAGAGTTATTTTGGAAAATTTTAAGTTAGAAAGATTTTTAAAGTTACTTAAACTACACAAAAACCACTGTCTTTTACCCAAAAAGAAATTACCCTTACAACATGATTTTAAAGATTTTTATATTCCTCATCAACCATGTCAAAATGATAAAAATGTGAGTTAAAGGATCTCAAATTTTGAAACATTCAGGACACATACCCTGCATGAGTATTGTGCATGCGCGCAAACAGTTCTAGCTTTCTAGTCCTTGGACTTATTCTCTCCAGCATTGGGTACATCTGCAAAAAATTATGAGAAGTTCTTAGGTGCTATAAACAAGAAAATAAACATTTCAAAAGAACTGAACACAAAAATAAAAATACAATTAATTCTAAGATCTCATAGAATGTTGCACTTCTTTCTTTAAAATTATTAAATATCCAAAAACATCTTTAAGTGAAAACCAATAAAGCATTCGGAAAAGGTTCAAGAAGTAGCATAACTGTTGCAACAAACCTCATCTGGCTTGCGGCTGGTCTCTCGAACCTCAGCAACAATGACATCGGTATCAATGTTTCTGTTTACTTCCGGATTTCCCTTTATACCAACAAGGCAATGCTCTTTGCTATGATTGAGCCAGTGCCCCGTTCGGCCAGTTCTAATTATTCTTTGAAGTTGATTAGTTTTCACCCAAATGATCTCCTCAACACGTTTGTAGCCCCAGAGCTCCAGACTGCATAAATTTGAAAAGCAGATGAACAAAACCAGCAATCACAATTTCCATTATTGAGTATAGATTGTTTACACAAATTAGTGATTGACAAATGGAAAACAATTACAAACCATTCTCGTCCAAGTTCCATTGCACGTCCAGTAACCCATAGAAAAATCAGGCCATCTGTTTGCAACACTGGGACATTAAGGTTCCGCATTTCATCATCAGCCATTGTCCCATAAGGCAGCTCCATATGAATATCCCAAGGTGGATCTGCCATTATGACTCCAAATTGCCCTAAGATCTCCATTTTAAAGTTACGAATGTCACAATTGATCCACTGTGGTTCACCAAGTTCTACTTCTGAACAGTATTCAGCACGCTGGGGTTTCAAAGGTTTTTGCGGTGGAAGAGTTCCAGCACCCAATATCATCGATGGCACATCAGGTGTTGGGTCAAGCTCATAGTGAACATACTTGCACGTCTGCAACAAAACAAACATAATCATCCAGTTAAAAGTTGACTAAAAAGTCATAGAAAGTCCCACTAAATTTAAATGTAATGCCAAATGAGTAAAATGAAAGCCTTTACCTTCATGTGCCGGCAAGTGTCTAGAAAAGAGCAGTCCCCTTGACTGACATCTGTATGAGGAGCAATAATTCGCCGAAAATGCACCTGCATATGGTTGAAGCACTGAAAAGTTATTAACGTGCGCATAACAGAAATACTAAACAAAGTTTCAGTGGAACTAGAAATTCACAATAATTTGCCACCAATGTCAAGCTTATTCAAGTGAACTCTGGAAGATTATGAATGAAAAAGACCTAAACATCCCCATGTATATGAGTTGTCTATTTTTATTTTTTTTGGTAAATTATATGAGTTGTCTTCTCCCAGACAATAATCAGCCACCCTGAGGCCACCAATAACTTTAGGAGAAATATGCTCAGGTGGTGAGAGCAACACAAGCCAAATCAAGAGCATAAGAAATTTGTAGATTATTTCTGCCAATTCATTTCTCATTGCTTATGAACCTTTGTGTAAGAACTACTCCTTTATCTTAAAACTAGTTAATCGATCAGTTCAATTTTTTTGTATTGTGCCCTCTTATATCTCGTTAGTTCTGCTACACTTGGAAACTTGCCTATTGTGGTAATTGGTTGAGTAGTTCAATGTGAATTGTGAAAAATGTACATGGGATATACTAAGAAGATTCTTTACCCTCCATTGGTGGGAGAAATATCAAACGAATAATATTTTTCGTGTGAATCCTTACAGAATCACTTAGTCAACGACTTCCACGGGTGAAAAAGGTAATCTTATAAGAACTGAACATGTACTCACAGCATATAAGAAAATGGATATGATGTAATTCAAGCTGACCTTCTCACATGCTATAAAGGAACCAGATTGCCGCCGACAGTCCTCTTTTGTTAAAGCTGAGCAATACTCCTTCAGCTGAGGGCCTCCTTTTGTTTTGAACTGAAATAAATATTTAAACAAATGACACTAATTGTAACAAACACAATATAATAGAAAAATGGTGGATAAATTAAGTTTAATAAACTGATTATAGTGATGAATCTGATCTCGGCTAGCATTAAAACAGGCATAATCATGTAAGTTATACTCAATTCATGTTCAACATAATGGTAAATGAACAGACTTCAACTAATAAGAGAACACACGGATAATGAAAGTAATGTAAATAAATTTGTCAAATACCCTAGCAGCCACCGCGGTTTCTCTTGCAGTAGGCCGATGAATGAGGTCCAGAAGCTCCTCACCAGTCTTTGATTTTTGCATCTCCCTAACAGACTTCTTATTCAGCAGAACCTCCAAATCTTTCAAATCATCTTCCTCAGTCCTAGGCTTTTGCTGCTGCTGTGACTGCATTGGCAATGGCATGTTATTTGGTCCCATTGGCGGCGGCCTCTGCAACATCCCTCTTGGACCCATAATCATCCCTCTTGGACCCAACATTCCACCCCTCGGCGGCGGCGGCCCACTCCACATATCCCCACCGTGTCCACCAACCATCCATATATCACCCACCATTTGCCGCTGCACCATCGGCCCTCCCATTCCAAAAATCCCATTACCATTCACATCAATGCCACCACTGCCACTCTCACTTCTGTTCTGATTCACATCACTAGAATTTGATGATTCCAACTGTTGTTGATACTGTGCACTCTCAGGCAATTCTTTAACCAACCTATTGCGATCAATATTCAATACCATGACTCTAGACTTACCACTAACCACAAACTCCTCTAGCTCAATTCCACGGTTCTCCTCCGCCATAGACCTTAAAGCCATCTCCACCGCCAGAATGGCTCCGGACTCTCCCCCCACCTCACGCAACGCCGCTTTCTCCGCCGCAGTCACATTCTGATCATTCTCCACCTTCCTCAACACCGTCGACGAATCTATCGGATCAAAGGGCACTCTTTGCAACAAACACTCCGCCACCATCACCCTCACCGCCGACAACGGACTCCCACTATCATCAAAACCTAACTTGCCATTATCTAATTTCGCGCTTTCAATCTTGGAGATAGAGAGAGTGTCTCGAGGGCTTGACGGGTTCTTCGATTGGCTGGTGAATTCCAAGGGTTTCTTGGTGGGGTTGGGGAGAGGAGGCGTAGGAATGAAGGGTTTGCGGTTGAAAGCAGAGACGATGCGCAGAGATAGGTCGAGAGAGGACACAATGTTTGGGAGTACAGATTGAAGTGAGGCAATGAGATCGAGCTGGGCTGAGTGCTGTGCCTCTATGCGGGTCTCAAGCTGAGAACGAAGCCTCTTGATTGTGCCTAGGGTGGTGTCGTCGCCGTCGCCATCGCCGTCGCCGTGGTTCTTCTTCTTGTTGTACCGGCGGAGGCCATGCGCTTGGCGCTCCATTGATTCTCCTAATTCTAACGAGATTGTAAATTATGAATCTCAGCCTCAGGCCTCAGCAGCAGAACTCAGCATTTATATACATAATTATAAACAGGGTAAAGTCAAGTGACCATTACTTAATTACTTTTATTATTATTAATAATATGATCGAATATTAGATACCGAAGAAGTACTTACTTCTTAATTAATATTTAGGCTTGACATTTCTACTTAATTTTTGAACTTTTAAGCTATTTTTGTCATCCAAATTGTTCTATTGAACAAACTCCGCCATTCGCCCTCTTCAATTTTTTTTGAAAATTAAATGAAAAGAATAAAGAGTTAAGGGTTACAAAAAGTTGTACGCTAAAATCTTAAGGAAACTTGACCCAACTCACTTAGACTAATTACTGTTACTAAGAAATGTTTTGTATATCAAGTTGTGCTCCCTCGTTTGATAGAGGAGCAAGTTTAGTAGGTATTTATTCTGTTTCTTTTTGTCCTGAAATAGTCAGAAGTTCATATTCCTCTAAAATTTGTATAGTAATCTTTTGAAGAAAAGCTTGAATTCCATTTGATTATGCTTGGAGCTCTATCCTGTTTGTATATCACATCTAAGGTACTTAGCCAGGAAGTAGATATATATATATATTAAAAATTATGAAGGTTTTATTGAATTATTTTACAAATAATCCATGTTAAAGAAGTTGAGCACTACCACATTAACTACATTCTTAATCAAATGCCAAGATTTTTGGAAGAGCATGCCATTAAGTCCATTAAGGTTTGGGGATTTAAAAAGTTTTAAGACTAAAGATAGCTTTTTTTCCATATTAGAAGGTGTAAAAAGAGCTTCTAGGACAATAACACACTCATAAGAAATTCTATCATATACGAATGATTTAACCAATAACTTGGAAGAAGAGGATTGATCAGTGCCTAAAGTCATAGAGAAGTAGTCAAAAGCATCCATTAGGAGCTTATCTTAAGGGGAAGTAACTAAGTCATCTTCTAATTGCAAGGTGGTGATTTTGTTTTAATTCTTTCTAGCTAGCGAGCATTTATGGAAAAAAAGGGGGTGTTTACATTAGCTGTTTTGATCAAAGTAAAGAGAAATCTATATCCTGTAAGGCCTTTCTTTAATATCTTTCACTATAATATTGGAATTGCTATACTTGGAATGATTAAGGATTTTAAGCTCTTACTTTATCCTTTTGACTTTACTGTTGCAAACAAATAAGGGAAAATTGTGAAGGGCATTTTTGATAGCATTTTTAAATCCATCGTCACTAGCAAAATAGTTGTTATTTTTTTAGAAGCTAGGTTGTATATGGATATTAGAGAGTGATCAAATAAATAAGGGTTACCAAACACAATTTTGCATTTTTATAAATGTGGATAGCCATATAGAATTCATCAAATCCCTGTCTAATTTGTTTATTAGGAACCAATTATTTTGATGTTTATTGCGATGAAGAAGTCATCCTTTAATTTGAGGTCTATCACTTTAATACTTTAAACGTATTTAGCCAAGTCATTCAAGAATTTTCTTATGCTAGCATTTCCCTTGGCCTCAAGAAGATGTAAAGTGATATTAAAATCTCCAAGCAAATAGTCATAAGCTTTAGATGTTAGCATGAATATCTTGCAACTAGCTATATAGGTTAATTCTTTAAAATGCAAAATCAAAACCACGAATAAATGAGACAAGAATTGTAGCCTTGTTCTACAGAAGAACTAGTTCTAGATGAAAAAGTTGTTCAGTAATGATAGTATTTAGGACCTTTAACTTATACTGATAATAGGAAATTAAAATTCTACTATAGTGATGAGCATTATGGTTAGATAAAATAATGCATCTACTGTTCAAAAGGCTCAAATGTTTAAGGCTCATTTTACTTAGGTTGGTTTCGAAGAAAATCCACCAAGGAAGGTTTTATTAAATAAATATAGTCTTTTAATAAAAGTAGTTCACTAGGGTTATTAAGTCCTCTCACATTCCAATATAGAAAATTCATTTAGGTAGAAGTTTAGAGCCACAACCCTTAGTTCTTCTACTATATTTTCCCTTTGTAATTAGAGTCAATTCACTACCAGGATCTTGGATATCTGGAGTGATATACATCAAAGTTTGCTTACCTAGACTGGAAGTACTAACTTCTGCAAACTTAGAAGAGGAGGTGACTTGGTGATTTTTAAGGGAGATATGAAGCTCTATCTCTTTAGGTTCAAGCATATGAGCTTCCTCAATAAAGGGAAATTTCCTTCTAAATCTAGATTCTCCTCGGATGTTGAGGAGGCGTGTAGCATAGAAGTTTCATCATTCTGTGCACTGGCCTTATCATTTGAATTCTTGGGGGTAAACATGGCTTCAGAACTTAAGTGAGTTGATCCATTGTAGCATTAACCTCATTATCTCCTAAAGGGTACTTATCATTGGGATTGCTATTAATTCAAAATTGTCTTCGGTCTTAAAGATTTTTCTAGTGGATATCCATATTTGTTCTTGATGATGCAATAATGACCTCCATTGATATATAAACAATATATAATCTTTATAAAAATTTCCATTTTTTACTGTCCTTATTAATGGTATACATTTTCGTAATGATTGATTGGCTTTTTTCAGTACATAAATCCTTGTATAGTTGATTTTATTAAGAGTAGCAATAGCTTTGTTCATGTCTATTTGCTTTAACTGAAGCTAGCAATTGGACTCAAACCATTGGTATAAAGTCGATCTATAAACAGATTTTCTTTTATTTGATAACTTGATAAAGACTTTGAGAGTGTCATATTTGCAAGAAAATAGGACAACTATAAAAGTTTCAAAGGCTGTTTAAAAAATTAAGTGATTCTCAATTGAGATAAGTACTTCAATTGGCCCAAATTTTTTCCATGTCATATTTGCCAATTTCTTAAGTGGATTAAATTTCAATCTTTTATCAAGGAAAAAACCTATGAGAAAGCATCTTCATTTAACTATACCATCCCTAAGTACATCTAAAGGAGGAGCAACAATAAGTTAACCATTCCTTAAGAATAGAGGGAAAATTTGAAGAGAACTAGCTCCTAATCATTGAGCACTTGACTTCAAGTTCTTTAGTGAAAGGTAAAGGTTGGGGAGCTAGAACAGGATGGGGAAGTGGCTCATATTAAAGGAGTAAGGTGTGAACAACCAGGGAATTGGAAAGGGGTGATGGAAGAGGGGGTACAGAAATATACAACATATTACTTAAAAAGAAAGGAAGAGAAACTAAAGCAGAAAAGCCTAATTACCATTACTAAAAACAGTAATTTGCATATGATAGAAAAAGAAACTTAGGAGGAAGAAATATCATATTAAGAAATAAAGTTGATGATAAAAAGAGGATGCTCCTAAGGGGAAAGACTCTACTGGCTGTGAAAAAACTATGAAAAACAAAATACTTAGAAGAATTAAAGCTAAAGGAGTTAAAGGAAATGGTGAGGATAAGGAAGGGGGAAAATCTAAAAGGAAGGGAGAAAATGGTCGGAGAAAAAACAAAGATAAGCGAGCAGAGTGGCAAGCGTAGATAGGTCAGGTAGAGCTAAGGTAAAAATTCCAAAGAATGGAAGGGAAGCCAATTAGGAGATAATTTTCATATAATTGTGACATAAATAAAAGAATAGTTTATTAAGTTATTATTGCAGTTAAAAATTCGATTGTTGAATTAACAAATCTAAATTATCATATTTAATTTCATGTGAAATTATGGTTATGATTTCTGTAATATAAAATAACTATCAATTAATAAAGCAATATAAAAAAGGTAAGGGTTTATAAAAAAACTCAAACTTTACTCAATTTTGCAATTACAAGCCACAGAGTTGTCATTCATCTTAATTTCTCAAATGAAGAGTCCCATAAATTGGATTAGATAACACAATTACAAATTCAAACTTGATTGTTCAACAAATCAAGTAGGTAATTATTTTTTCTTAATAGATCTTTTTTATTTATTTTTGTGATAATAGTACTGAACATTTCTTTCTTAGCAAATTTTACAAGTTTTAGAGGTACAAAAAACACTACAAAAAAATTGAATTTCGAATAAGGTGTCTTCAAAATTCAAACTTAAGTAAAATAATTAAAAAAATTCTAAGAAGATTCAAATTTTCAAAGTAAAAAGCCTAACAACTTGAAGCTTATTGTCCTTAGAAGTAGGAATGATAGTCGTCTCGATTCGATTTTGCCAGACCCCACTTCTGGAGCCCAACATTCAGAGACCTTTAACGTGAGCAAACACATTGCAATTTTTTTAAAAACAATTAAAGCGTATGCGAAAAAAATTGATAATTTAAATGGCCTGATTTGTTTAAAACAATTATAGTCACAAAGATGCAAACGTTATTGAACACATCAGAGTTTTAGTAATTACTTGGGCCTATCATAGAACACAAAGCTTGTTTTCAAATCATTTTTACATTTAAGAAAAACCCCTTTTGGCTTAGTACAACTACAAAATACAAAAATACATATGATACAATTTAATGCTTATGCTTAAAATGATTCCAAATTATAAAATTTCCCTGAACCAACTTCATTACAAATGTCTTCAACTATCTTGAAGTTTCATTGCCTCACAAGGATTGCTAATTTTCTCTTTCTGCACCTGAGGAGGGAAGTGTGGGGGTGAGCTATACAGCTTAGTGGCTAATATATTTATAGCCATTGGCAGTTGACCAAAGTCAAGCATATGTATATATATATGTCTAGCAATTCTAGCATTCATTCTTTATTCAAGCAATTTAAACATTCATCAATTTAATTCAAACTTATAACACATAACACTCAATATGCTTCATACTTGACAATTTAAAATGCAATGCACAAACCAATGGCTCGAGGGGTTTTGTGAAACAAAACAAAGAAACCAAAGTTAACTCCGTAAACAAAACGAATCCATCTTTCGGATCTTGTGTGCTACAAGCGAGCAGCCGGGAGAAGGTTTTACGTCGAAGTGCACGTGACTACGAAACGGTTTCTCTCTCGCCCAAACAAAGCATATAATCAATGCTCAAAATCATTTTATCAAAATGAAATACTTTCATACTTTTCATGCTCTTTCTTCTTTCCATTCAAAA
>JANIHY010000210.1:45037902-45048783 GCA_027479065.1 Erythroxylum brevipes
AGTCCTGAAAAATAGGTTGCAATTTTGGGTGAGTTTGCGAACTCAATGAGAAACCATCATCGATGGTTCACTCAAATTATGCATTACGCAGATCGCGTACAGCATAACAGTAATATTCAAATATCATATAACAGTTTGCAATAATTTATAACGATTCGCAATACCATATAACAATTTTACATTATCATATCACAAATTGCAATCTCTTATGCCATCACATAATTCAGTGATTTTCACAAATCAGTACTTATGTATATGCAATGCGTATGTGACTCTTTTCCAGCTATTCAGTGTTGTGCCCAAAGTTCTCAGTCAGTATTCAGTGATCAGTGGACGTGTCAGGGATAAATCCCCTTGGGCTCGAGGCCCGGTCAGTACAGTGTTAGAGCTCGAGGCTCATTTCAGTAATAATAGCGACTTGGGTCACAACGTTCATTATCTGTTCATGCATTTATGCATGTCATGCAGTGCTCAGTAATTCAGTGGTATGGCTATAAAAGCCCAGTATTTCAATTCTCAGTGTCATGTAGCCGTCCAATCCAGTATATTAAAAGCATGCAATTCGATCCTATACATTTCAGTAATCATGAAATTCACATTTGCAAGTAATTCACATAGAGCATTTAGACAATCAGAAATTTGAGAAACCAACTAGGTTACTCACCTGTTACTTCTGAGCTATGGCCTGGAAGTTCCAGCAATATCCGTGGAATGACGGTCCAACGGTGCCTCTAAAACAGTTAAATAAATCCCCATTACTAGATGTTCAGTCAAAATAGTTCAATGATGCATATGTCTCAATGAAAATATGTACAATGCAGGTTCACGATTTTCCCGGCGCTAAACCCAATTGGATATCCTATGCCCAATTCTCACTCTTTACTCACTTGATCATCAATGATTTGATTCGATCCTAAAATTCAGTTCAATTCCTCAATTCGTATACCCTATAGCAATTTCCTATTCATTAGATCAAAATCTCCATTGAAAACCCCAATTGAAACTCCAATTATCATAATTCAATACTTAGGTCGCTATGAGAACCATAATCGACCTTATTCTCTAAGAATCAGTACCATTTAAATAAAATTCTAATTTCCATAATATTCCTCAATTGTAGACCTCTCTCTCTAGTTCACAACGAATCAAGAATCACCTCAATCGGAGGTCTACACCATGAGTTATGCCCAATAAACTAAAATACATCTCATCGGAAATTTGCCCTTCGCCGCGGCCAAGGACCTCTCGTCGCGGCTTCTAACAGGTCGCTCGCCGCGGCGTGAAGATTGCTCGCCGCAGCGAACAAGCCTCTGGCTCGGCTCGCCTCGACGTGAAGGAAGCTCGTCGCGGCGTCGATTATTCGACGCTCGCCGCAGCGTCCCTTCGCGCGCTCACCACAGCGAACGAATTTATATTCGTCGCGGCTAGGCCCGCGCACAGGTCGCGGCGTGCGGCCTCCATCGTCCTCTCCGATCGATTTTCCAACTTTCCTCTCACTAAAACCTACCATTAAACACTCCCAACTACCCAATCAAACATAATAAATACCATAAATGCATCAAACAATCATAATAACAACATTAAAGCCATTAAACTTACCAAATCAAGCTCCAATCCTCAAATCTCTAGAAACCCTAAAACCTCTCCAATACCAACGATCACCACTTTCAAACCTCCACAAACTTCATCTTCCACCAAAATCAAGCTAGCCTACCACAAGAAGAAGAACCAGCAAGCAAGATCGAAGTTATCACACCCAAGGGAAAAATCGAAGATCACCGTGGGAGAGAAGAAGATTTAATCTTAGGATAAATCTCCAAATTCAAACCTATATATAGATATGTACATGAGTCTCCAAATCACTTTTAATTTCAGTCTCTAATTTCAATGGCTCAACAGTTTTATTTCCTAACAGTATAACTCAAATTTTCCATTGCCATGGGACAATTCTTACAGTCAATCGGTCTGTCTCTCAAAATTTCCAGTCCGGGCATTTTGTCCCGAATTTCCAGAAAATTTCCTATAAGCCACTATCAATTACCAATCACTCTTAAACTATTCTAAATCAATTATTTGAACCCAATTACTCCTAATCTCCCAATCAATCACGATCCAGTCAGTTCAGTCAGTTCCAATTTACAGATAAATACCAAAAAATCATGAATGCATGTACCTATGAATAAATGCATATGCAATAAACCAGTTCCTCTATGATCAGAGGCCAGTAACATGATTAGTCAGTGAATGCAGTGAAACCTATCAGGTCGTCTCAATTTACCAGAATACCCTTGCTAGCAGTAACGGGATGTTATAGAGAGAGTAGTTAGTTAACGTGAATTTAATGAGAGTTTTCTTCACCTACATATGATGAGTATAATTTAAGCTTCCAACCATCTCAGAGTGAAGAAGAGACAATAGTTGATTTCATGATTCAAGAAGGCAAGGAGGTAAGTGTTATTTTGAAAAATATGATAACTGAATTTATTTAAGATTCAAACATGAGGTATTAGGAAAGATAGGCTCATATACAGAACATGGTGAATCAAAATCGATCAGCTGGCAGAGATATAATCCAACAAATAACTAGGGAGTTGGTCTAGTCATAATGAAATAGAACCTAATGAATTTGGAATGGAAATCACCCTTAGTAGAAAAGAAGAACTTCCAGATGAAGAAGAAGTCTCCATCTAAGAAGGACAAGTAGAAGAGTGATAGAAGGAAATTGAAGAAGATGAGTTAGTTTTAATTTTATTTCAATTTTGATATTATCTTTTGTTTGCTTTCATCTTAGTATAAGGTTTATTTTCTATTATGTTATTTCTTTTGTTTTTTTAATCCTTTTCTTTTATATTTTGCAAGGGTGTTAGTTCCATATTGGATGGATCAGAATCAAAGAATTTGTTATAATCAGAAAAGTGCCACTAAACCTTCTCACTTTTTCATAAATGCTTACATTGTGTACATTGGGCACAATATACAACTTCAAATGTAGGGATAGGTTTACAGAATCACGGATTTCTTCAATCTTATTATAATCCTGATTATAAATTTTATTAACTGATGTCTTTAATTGACTGAAATTTGTCCATGAATACTGTATGTTATTGTCAGATATTGACTTGAATTGATATGTAAAAAGATGATGGTTAGAATAAAATTAGTTTTCTAAGTCATTTTTTTTTTCATAATCATTGAAAATTTCAAGTTGAATGAAAATTGCATATTATTTATAGACATATATACCCTTTTTGCGAGCTTTTGAGCTTAAAGAGCAATTTTTAAAAATTTTAAAACTCTTGTTATTCTTTTATGCATGTGATATCATGCATAGTAGGATAATTCTAGAACTTGATTTTATTATGTATGTTGAAACCATATTTGTTAAATTAGAAGCATTGATATGATGAACGCACTTAGATTCACCAACTTGTTTTAGCCTATTCTTTTTTTTTAATCACTATACCTAAAAATTTACCTTTAGGAATAACCAAGATTAGCCTTAGCTTTTGTTACTAATTAAACCCAACTTATAAACCTTTATCTTATTTTTCTTTGAAGACCTTTTTATTGTTTTGAACCCTGAAGGTTATTTACATTATTTACTTATTTGAGTTATGAAATTTGTGAAAGGTCCAATATTTGTTGAATTGTGATACTAATTGTAATGTTGAAAACAAAGAGGAAAAAATAAATGAAAAAAGAGAAAGAAAGAAAAGAATAAAATCAAAGCAAAAAAAGAGAGAGAATAAGTTTATGGTACTAATAGAGTTGTTTTGAAAGGATCTATGTATTTTGCAACCAAGTCTTATACTATTTCTTTAAGTAAATTTCCTTCAATTAACCCTTTTTATTTCTAGTTTGTATATAAGTGCTGGAGATATGATTTTATTACAAGCCTAGAGTAAGAGTTCTACTAGGCATTAATTAATAGCTTTAATGCTTTTCACCCTAAACACTTGAGCACATTGAGTGAAATCTTAATGGCGGGGTAAAGACATATGCTCTTGATTTTAATGTGATTAATTACTATTAATATTGCTTAGGAAGTTAGTTTTAGGACAATTTGACTCTAATTGTATATTAATTTGATTCAACAGGATATGATTATTTATAATCTAAATGGACATATTGAAACTGATAATGGATTGATGTTGTGAAATTTATAATTTTAATTATGCTTTGCTTAAGAACATCAAAACAAGCAAAAGCTTAAATGTGAGGATATTTGATAGATTCATAATTGATTATAATTTTATCTCATATTTGATGTGTTGTTGCTTGATATTTTATACTTTTATTGTATATTTGGTACTTATTGTCAGTGTTTTAAAAATTAGACTAGACATCGAATCGGTTAAAAAAAAGTTTAAGGTTTAATGGTCCAACCAATATTAAACCGCTATAAAACTGCTATATAATAAATAAGAAGTAAGAATTATAAGAATAACCAAAAAAGACTATAAAATAAAATACTTCATTGAAATAAAAATGCATTAATAATACCTATTAATATATAAGAAACTAATAATAAATCTAATAATTTAAAGTAAGATTGAATCTAACATAAAATTTAAAATAAAATTAAAATTAAAATTGTATTTCTATATTATCATTTAAATAACTCATAAAAGTTAAAGTATGTTCAAAGAAAATCAAAAGAAATGATTCTAACTTTATTCTAACTTTTTTTAAATATCCATTAATCACATTTTTTATAGTTTAAATATTATTTTTAACATATTCTTAAATTATTTTAAGCAAAATTATTTACATATACTAATTAATAAGTTAAATTATTAAACAAATTCATGACAAAGGCTATTGATCGATAGTTTGGTTGTTTGTAAGTTTTAATTAATAATCTTCGCCAATCCGCAAGCACATGGTTCGTTGCTGTAATACCAAAGGTGTTGATCTCACGAGAAAAAAAACTAATCTAATCCTAAAATATAAGGCTAAAAACAGATCACAAAAATTCAAAATATAATGAAACTAAAACGAGAATTTAATTCATTCACCCAAATTAAGAATCAAATACGAAAATACTAATTACTAAATAATTGCAACATACTCATGAATCATCCAAAAGAATTTACCAATTCAGAGAAAGAGAATTTTACCTATCCTTAATGCTAACCTAATTGATTATTAATTATTAGATTGTTAGTTCTAGACTATCCTAGGGTTGATTACTCTTTCTCGAGTTATAACCATTAATCTATATCATAAACCCTAATCATATTATGAAAGTTACAATCTCTCAATTTACTATCCAAAATCCTAATTAGTTTTGAAGTTCTCTAATAAATTATAAAAAAACCTGTAGAAGATCTCTCTTTATACAATTTCTTGATCTAATTCAATTCTTGTTTTTATAAATCACCTAATTCTTGTTAGCTCAATTTAATCACTTTTCATTCAATTCACTCTCTTAATTTATTATCGAAATATGCAATTGCAGAATCAAACCACAATAATATCCACATAACACATAATAATCAAATTCTCATTAATTCAAGAATAAAATTTTGAAGGTGAGCTTAGAACATCCTCAATATTCTAAATCCTATCATCAACTATTTAATCCAATTCTATACAATAAAACTAAAAAATAATAAGAAATACAATCTACAATGGATGACGGGAGGCAGTGACGTCAGGAAATCTCCTAATCCGAGAAGTACTTCGAATCAACTTTTTCTCCTCTTCTCTCTTCCTTCTTCTCTTCCTCTATCTCTCAATGATTTCTCTCTAAGGTTTCTTAGGATGGCTAATGCAAAAATTCTTTCTTTTTTAATAAGTAAAATTGTATTAATAAATTAAATAGGAAGTTAAATATGAGATTAAAAATAACTAGCAGGTCATTTAGTAGCAATGTTTAGAGGATAAAGCTTAGTTATATCCACGACATCATTTAGAGGCAGTTAGGATAACGACATCATATGGAACGAGAGTTGCAAAAACTTAATACCTCCATTAGATGAAGAGCTAGGCAAATTTGGAAAGCTTAGAATGTGTTTTCTCCCTTTCACACAATGGGAAGATAATTGTTGATTGCAATAGGAGAAGTTGCTATAGCCAATGGAAAGAGGGAATCTTTAAGAATATGCATCCTAATCTAAAACTAACGTAGAGTGTAAGGATTGCAATACTAACCTTTAGTAGATGCGCTCCATGCATCAAAGACAAAGGACACCTCTTACTAAAGTACTGACTTGTAACTTGAGTTGATTTCCTTTTTCAAGAATTTTAGCCTCTGTATGTTAATAGATTCTCCATGATAAGGCTAGATTAAGGTAAACTCGGTCAGACCTTATAGAACATAGGAGTTTCTCTCTGATTCTGCCAACTAAAGAGAAGAGAACCTCGTCTTGTGAGCGATATTTGTTTTGAAATCTTCTGATGTTTCTCTCTCACCAAGTATCCTTAATGGACAAGGCAAAGGAGATGACATAAATCTACTTGTTGTAGTTGGTGGTATGATTCACCTTTTGAAACCAATCTAGAGCTTCCCCAAAAGTGGTCCCAATATTATATATAAGACATAATTCCTATATTTTCTACCATATGAACTGGGAGAAGGGGCAGAGGAAGAAAAGATGATTCCTAGATTCTTTTTATAACTTATAGAGAACACAAATAAAGTAGGTAATATAGTGCATTATGTCCATTGTATTTAGCTTATTTAGTACAGTGAGCCAGAAAATAATGGAATAGCTAGGCATGAGAGCCTTATGCCAAATGATAGGGAACTATGGTTGTCTTGGGTGATTTTGATTCTCCCATCTCTTGAATTTCTCAAGTTGGAAGGTATTAGGAGGGAGATTAAAGCATTGAAATAAGTCCTCTCTATCCCAATTAAGGTGGTAATGAGGAGTGAGATACCATAATTCCCTTAGAATATTCCATTGCCCCCCTTTGGATGATGGATTTAACTTTCGAGTTGATAGTAAGGCCATTCCAAATTTGAAAAGCTTGAGGAAATTTGATAAAGGGGTCTTTTACCCGTCAAATTATCAAACCATAGGAATGCTTTTTCACCATTTCCATACTTACAAGTCACTGAAGGTTGTAAGAGGGGTATTAACTTTAATAGTTGAATCAAAGACCAAAAAGAGGAGGTTTTAAAAGGGATAGTCGAAAGACTAGAACCTTTAAGGATATAGGTATGAAACCAGCAGATCTATAAAGATTGCTTATCTAATAAAATATTCCACAAATTTTTTATCAAAGCTGACCTATTAAATGAGGCAATAGAGATCAAACCTAAGCCCCCTTCTTCCTTCTTTTTACAAACTTCTGACCATTTCACCTTTATAAAGTGTCTGTCTAAATTGAAGTTTCCCCAAAGAAATCTTCTAAATAGCTTCTCCATGATTTTGATCACTCCTTTAGCAAGTGAGAAGTTAAAGGGCCAATAGGCATGATGGGAGTTAAGTATAGATTTAATAAGTTGCAATCTTCCACTAAAAGATAGAATCTTATTAATGCACCTAATCAATATTCTTTGTATTTTTTCTATCAAATGGAAGCATTCAGAGAATTGTATCCTTTTAGTGGTAATCAGAAGACCTAGATAAGTTAGAGGAGCTTGCTTCCTATACATTCCTGTAATTACAGAGATACGACCTTCCATCATAGTGGCACTATTAGTTAGGATAAAATGGCTTTTTTGTAAAGTTAACCTCCAATCCTGAAATATCTTTAAGCAAAGATGATGTCGAGATGAGTAATTCAATAGATCTACCATAGGTCATGGAAAAAAGCAATAGGTCATCTATAAAGCATAAGTTGATAAGCCCTACCCTCTTACATTTACTGTGATATTTGAAGTCCTTATTTTTACTTACCTTCTACATAATCAATTGTGTTAAGACTTCCAAGCATATAATAAAGAGATAAGGAAAGATAGGATCACCTTGTCTAAGGCCTCTTACACTCTTAAAGAGATTATTTGGCCTTCCATTAACCGGAATGGAGTGTGGTGGAGTGGTTATATAGGACTCAACCCATTTGACAAACTCTTGAGGGAAACCCCAAAAGACTTAGGGTCTGTAGGATAAAATTCCATTATATATGATCAAATGCTTTCTTGAAGTCCACTTTAATGATACAATTAGGAGGACTATTCTTTCTTTGATACCCTTTCATCAATTACTGAACAATGGAGATAATATCCCCAATCTGTCTTCCATGCAAGAAGGCACTTTGATTATCTAAGATCATGGAATCTAGTACTACCTTCAACTTGTTTGCTAGAATTTTAGAGATTACCTTGTGGAGGAAATTGGTGCATGCAATAGGCCTGTAATCATTTAATGAGGAAGAACAAGAGGATTTAGGAATCAAACAAATATGAGTTTTGTTAATCTCTTTAAGAAACACACCCCTAGAGAAGAATTCCAGAATGGCACTCTTAACCATAGGGCCAATTTCTAGCCATGTTTTTTGAAAAAATATCCATTAAATCCATCAAGTTTGGGAGCTTTATTAGGCTACATTTGGAACACAACCTCCTCTATTTCTCTATCCTCCATTGGTTTAACGAGTGTTGCAGCTTGCTCTTGTGAGATCTTATTATGAATGATGGAGCAAAGAGGGGAAAAAGTGGCCTGGGAATGGGTAGAACCATAAAAGCTCTTAAAGTATCTATTAGTTTACTTTGGGAGGTCCTTTTGTTGGGAGATTTCAACTCCATCTTGTAATTTGAGAAAAGATCCTATTAGAATTCCTTTTATATAACATAGAGTTAAAGAAGAATTTAAAGCACCTTTCTACTTTGATTAGCTAATAGACCTTGGCTTTTTGTTCTATTATATTATCATGATCCCTAGCTTTGGATAAATAAGATATCAGAAGGGACTTCTTAGTGTTCAATAAGATAGGATTTAAAGGATCAAAAGCAAGCTTAGCCTGAATAGATTCCAACTCTACTCTAGTTGTGGTAACAGCTTGTTATGTTGATGTAACATTCCACTTCCATAGAGCACATACCCAACATTCCAGAGAACATTCGAGCACATACCCCATGGAAACGACATGTTAGAGCAGTCACATCATTTATCATGGCATCATATAAAACACAAACATTTCAAAAAAACTAAGTTCTCTCACTTCATTCATAAACATAAGCATATATTGTCATTACATTACTTGCATTTAATTCATAAACATAAATATCCATTATGTTATTACACTCATAACTCCAATTTATACAATACAACATGTCAAAGTTCACAACTCTATATAATGTGTACAACATAAAACTAGGTAATGGACCAAAATATTCTATCTAGATGCTTCAGTATCAGTTGACCAGGCCTTTGAGCCATTTTTGGTTCCAAAATAGACAATACTAGGTTGCTACTAGATTGTCTTAGAACTAGGTTGTCTTAGTACTTGAAAATCAACAATGCAATTTGATAAGTTTATGAACTCAATCAATGAACCATCTTTGACGTGTTCACTCAAGTTAGGACACAATATTGCAAACATATAAAATCCAAGTTCTCAAGCACATCACATTATTTAAATCAATTCCCAATTATCACATCATTTAATTGTCTACCAAATCACAATATATGTATCTCACATTTTAACAAATACATTAGGAACACAAACATCTTATAATTACTATTTCAACACAATTCAATAAATTCCTCACCACAGTTCACATTATACATACATATATATTTATATATATACATATGCAAATGCACATGTGACTCAACTTTCTTTTTAATTTTGTTGTGACTGAGTGCCTATTTAACTGTCCCTTATCTATTATGGATACTGGGCTCATTTTGTTAAGTTAAGTAGACTTCATTTCTATTAATTTTGGTGACAATCAAATAATAATAATCTTAGAAATATATGAACTGTTTTGATAAGTTTGTTAAGTGTGTAGAAAAATGTAAATAACACTTAGTCATCCCAGACAATACGTCAGTAACAGATGATACACATTATCACAGACGAAGTGAAACAACAAAAGAAGTGAAAACAACAGACGAAGAAAAAACAACAAATGAAACACAAACAATAGACGAAGCACAAACAACAAACGAAGCAAAAACAACAAACGAAGCGCAAATAACAAACAAAGCGCAAACAACAGATGAAGCAAAAAACAACAGACGAAGCGAAAATAATAGACGAAGCACAAATAACAGATGAAGCGAAAACAACAGACAAAGCGACAATATTAGACTATACAAAAAGGAAGATACTCTATAACGTCAGACAGTTAGTTAGTTAGAGTTAATTACAAAACTCAATTAAATAACGGCCTTTTGAAGATTCAAAAAATAGTTTTCAAGAAGACAATGGAGACTTAGGCTATAAATACTAGTCCTAGTCAAAGACTAAAAAAATTTTTAACTTATAAGAGAGAAAACTGTGATTGTACAATACCTAGAGAAAATTTTGTATTCAAAGTGCGAAACAAGAGAGCAAATCCTACCGTAACGTAAAGCTCAAGATATTTTTTCTTAGAGAGAGAAAAAAAGGCCGTAGCTTTGAAAGGCTAAGATAGCAGAAAGAATCAGACCTGAAGAGATTCTGGAAGAGAAGTAAGAATACTTGTAAAAGTTGAAAAGTATAGTGAAATCTCAGACAAACTTTGAGGACTGGTCGTAGTCCAAGGTTTAGGGTGAACCAGTATAAAATCGTGACGTCTATTCTCTAACTCTCATACTTTAGTTTTCTTGTTGTTAGACGAGTAGATAAAGTTACTTGCGATTTCAATACTTATCAATTTTTAGTAAAATATTTTTGGTATTCATCTGATAGTTGTAAAGATATTCAAGAAATCTCAAAGATTAACAATTTCAAAAAGATTACACAATTCAAACCCTAAACCCTAAACCCTAAACCCTAAAC
>JANIHY010000210.1:45216549-45228127 GCA_027479065.1 Erythroxylum brevipes
CCCCACAAAGATTTTCGACCCAGTTGATGCAATGCAGGATTTTTACTACGCGTTACAACTATACGTTCCAATGTCCCCTCAGAGCTTTCCCGATTAACAGATCGGCAAACATCCAATGTAACTTGTCTGCCTCTCCGAACGGGCATGAATAGTATCCTTCCCCACCCTCCGCCCAGATCAGCATCGCCCGTTTCTTCTTGTCGTTTGTCGTAAAGGTCGATGGTGTCAGATTCGGTCACGTCAGAATCATAGTTAACTGAATTCACTTCTTCTTCTGCTTCTGCTTCTTCTTCTTCTCCTTCATGTGGAACATCCTCAGCTTCCACTTCGCTAATCACATCCTCTGACAAACAGAGACAGTAGATAATTTGACGACTTGGTAGTGCCACAAACTTTGTAGAAATATATAATGGATATGCGACTGAGTTTATTGGGCACTTAACATATAATTACAAAATAATTACTTCAAGAGTCTTAAAAGTTCAAATACCATAGTCAATTTCAGTATCTTCCAGATTTTGTTTACCACGTTGTTCCTTGAGAGTCTCCAAATTCACACCATCAAGAGGCCATGGTTCCCTGTCATATCAAACATCAACATATCATTCCCAATTAATAAATATCCATTTTCATCATTTCATGAATTCTACAAAAACTCCCTCCCTAATCCCTATAGTTTAAAAATCCCTGCATTTTTTGAAACTTTTAAGATAAACACTTCTTATTATTTTTCTATGTTAAATATTATTTACAAATAAAATAATCAAATTCACATGCCCTCCCAATTTTCATCCAAAACTTATTTTGTGCAACCCTATTTTTCACCCTTCCTTCTTTCCCCCTATTTTCATAAACTCGATTTCTGGAACATCCATCATGGTGCGATGAAGACAACAGACTGGGACTTGACAATTATGCAGCTTTCCAAAAGGATAACTTTGCGTTCGTGAAAGCTTTCGTTAAAAAAACCAGGTCCAAATCTTAACGTCACCATTTCATGCAAAGTAGGAGTCTTTCCAAAATTGGAGGATACAGTTGCTTACAACAAAATGGTAGAGGCAGATAGTTGCTTGCTTTTAGCTATTCATGGCCAAACAAGAGATTGGAAAGATGGGAAAGATTCAAGCTAACTGGAAGGTCATCACAGCTCTGGAAAATGCTTTAAGAATCCCAGTTCTTGCTAATGGGAACATGCGGCACATGGATGACATTTAGCAGTGTTTGGAAGAGAGTATGACTAGTGCTGATGGGATGCTATCAGCTGAAACTCCCTTTGAGAATCCAGCTTTTTTTGTTGGGTTTAGAACTGCAGAATGGGTAGTTTCGATGAAAAAAAAAACATTGAAGATGGAAAGGCTTGAGGAAATAATGTCTATCATGAGGACGAAGGGGGGTGAAAAATGGATCTGGGGTAAATAAGTTTTAGAAGAAAATGGGTAGGACAGCTCAGGCCAGCGTTGGATATATGAGTTTTATTATTTCATTCACAAAATGGGTCTCATTATACTGATGTGGCATTGCTACGTGTTCATAATTTACCACTTCTGCAACATTGAACAGAGGAGGATCATAAAAATGTTTAATGTGGATTTTTTTACAAAATACATGACTCCCAGAAGATTTTTAACCACAGGAAATTCTATTAGAATTCATGAAAGCATAGAGAACAAAATGCAACAGTGGATATGGAGAACATAATAATAAAGAGGTGCTCATGGCATCCAAAACTAGGGGAGGTTAGGTGCCTTTTACCCTTCCTAAAAGCATAATGCAACAATAGATATGGAGAATGTATCGATAAAGAGATGCTCATGACATCCAAAACTAGTAATCTACTTGCAACAACAATTTTATGTTTTAGATCTATCAGGACCTCAATGGTGAACACTCCATAAGATTTTCCTAAAATTTGCCAATTTAACAATGAGTAAGCCAACAGATAAGATTTAGGTAACTGACCGAGGTCGTTGTCCTCGCCTGAATGCAATAAAACTAAATTTCTCATCCTCGAAACCACGTAAAGGCCCACGACCTGTACGCTGCAAAACAGAAGATGTAATATGAATGATGATGTCCCTTTCCAACAGGAATAACTTCAAGCGTAATACAACCATTCCACACATCTACACATCAGTCTTAAAAACTTTATATTTTTCCTAATGGAATACCTGATCTTATTTAAAGAAACAAGGTTAGAACAGATTTACAAAATTATTCCATGACAAAATATCATTGTTTAGGTGTGGCAAGGATGCAAGTTGCCACCTCAGACCATTTTGTGGTTTTACTCTTTGTAAACAAGTACCATTTGTTTAATTTATAGTACACTAAAACCCAATTGTCAACATGCAAAAGTTTTGTTATTAATTTGTGAAATAAAGAAGCTTTAAAACTTATCATAGACTTATCCCTACAACAGACATATGCATGCAGTAACTTTCAAAAGTCTGATTGCAGAATGATAAGTTTTCAATCTTTAGATGAATCCAAAACCATGTGAAAGGATAACCTGCAATATGTTTTACATTCATAGAGGACAGCATGGGATAAGTGCAAGTACAAAACACATGGGAAATCAGATATATTCTGATGAAAATAATCCATAAGGGATAATTAGTGCAGCCTTATTTGGTTACAAATTCTTCTACAGATCAAATTGACTTTTCATTAAAGAGTACAAATAGCTAGTCTAATACACAGCAGCTGGCCCAATAGGAATTCATCATTTCCACAAAGAAAGTGTTATATGGACTAAACTAACTTAATGTTCATGGGTAAATCCCGGCAACATCACTCTTTGCATAGATCAAAAATTCCTATAAATGTCAAAATTCAGGCAAATAGTCATGACAGGAATTAAAAAGAAACCTTATATGCATGCTGAGATGATGTTCTTTGGAACCGTTGAGCAAAATGGCAGTATTTTCCAGTTTTCTCCAGAGGACATTGACCATCATGAGAACACTGCACCAAGATGTTAGGGCAAAAAGTGGAAACAAGAAATCAAAGGTAAAGAAGCTTCCAAAATTTATAACCTCAAAGTGCAAATAAATTTGTACTTACAGGAGCAACTATAAAAGCACCACTTTTGGTCGACACAAAGTCTTTACATGCCTCATTGTTTTTCCCTTTAGATTTTCGACATTTCTGGAAAGTCAGTACAGCTATATATATGAGCATGGCAACGTGTTTCTTATATAAGAAATACTATGATTAAAAAAAAGTATTGTATGATTAAACAAAAGTATTGTTTTACTTACCCTTTTCTCTAGCCATAATACATGAGATCGCATCTGAGATATAATGTTAGATCCATGAGGTGTTCCAGGTTCAATTATAACCTGTTCTGCAGCATAGTTTTCAGAATCACAAAACAGATATAATAAGGAAAAACTAACACGCAATTTGAATACAAATACAATAGTCTAATATGCTTTCATTCTCAGTCAAAAACCTTCTCTTCTTCCCCTTCCCAGGAATGATGAAAATACATTAGGTAAAGAAAAGCATCAAATTTCTTATAATGCTCATAATTGTGCCTAATAATACAAGATTCCCAGGCATACAACTCTTCTTTATCACCCATCTCGCACATAAACAAAAATAATGATAAAAAATTATTAATATGAAAAGGAAGAAATTATACCAAAACATCCCGTGTAAGATTCCACAGTTGACGCACCACAGTAACTCGGTCCTTCAGTGATGGTATCTCTCCAAGAACATAAGACTTCATGGCATCAAAAATTAGAGATAAATTAGGTAAAAGTTAAAGATTCCCTAAAACAAATCCTGTACAGGCACCTGATTACAGACTGTTACAACAAGCATAAAATGTCCTTCTTGGCACTTGTACAATCTCAATCATAACGAACATTCAAGGAAATTATAAGTGAAGAACATTGACAGAACACAACTTACAGCAATTACAAGGTCATGTTCTCTATCAGATTTGTTGATTCTTTTACTCAGCGCTTGAATACTATCATAACTGTGAATAACTGGTAATTTCTTCATACCTAAATAGTCATAAAACGGCATCAGAGTAGCTCAACTAAGCCTTTTTAAAGTGACGTAAAGAAAGAATCAAATGCTTGAAATAAGTAGAAGTCTAAAGAGGTAGGACAGTCTAGGATGCTAGATTGAGAAATTAGAACAAAGTCTTACAACTATATACCCCAAATTTACCACCACTTGCTACAATTTGGGTAGAAAAACTAAATGAGTATTTTGTAACACCACATGCAATAAAAGCATTTAAATGCACTCATAAAAGAACCAATTCCTGACATCCCGAGACAGCTGCCCCAGGTCATTCACCTTTATAGTGCATTCACTACTAATGAGGATTTGGACAACAAGGATAATATTTCCAACTGGGGGAGCAGCACAATGATTGGAAAAGAATCAGTTCCGCATCCTACAACTTAGTTATCAATGCGAATTGTCCCTCAACATTGTATTCCTTCCTATGAAATCGCTTCATTGAAATATAAAAGCAATGCTAAAGTAGGCCACAATTACCTTGTATAAGGCTCCTCCCAGCACGCTGCATCGATTGGGATGGTTCCACCAAATTCACATTTTCTATGGACTTTGGCCAGACTTCTCGCATGGCCCTACAACAATTAACAGAACATAAACATATAAACAAATTGGAGAGCCTTTTGTAATTGGAGAGCCTTTTGTTCACTCGTCACTAAACAGATTGAGGAAAGAAAGCCTCACCAGAAAGCTGAACCCGTCCCAGCACCAAAATCTAATACCTTTGCTGGGGAAAAATCGGGTATTCTTCTCTGAACCTTTAAAGAAAAAGGAAGTTACAAAAGTTGAAATAGCTGACGGAAAATAACTCATGCCCACATCAGAATACAACTCAAATAGGCAAAACGTAGGAAATGTACTTCACTAAGCACTCTGTAGCAAGCAGAGAAGATAGACGGCATTCGAGAAGCCACATAAGCAATAGTCTCATCATCACTGTACAGGAGGCCAATATCACCATAAGCACTCTTGATTTTCCAACGTTTAGAACTATCCGTAGACTTAAGCGGGTCCTCTACAAGCTCCTTTGAAGTGGACTCCGTAAGCATCAAGTTAACGTCCTTAATTTCGCTGAACGACTGTGACAATCTCAACACCTTCCTCTTCATATGGGGGCCTTCGTTCTCTGCATTGAAAATGTTTTCAGCATTGGAAAAAATTTAAAGATGGGTGCGTAAATATGGGCATCGTATGCGCCACCCACCACGGAGATATCTTTTAATGGCACGGCGGAGGCGGACAGGGACGACTAGGCATCCCGTCGACTGTTTTGCGGCGGAGCGAAGAGTCTCCGGTGTGAAGATCTTTCGTGCGGTTTCGGGAATTAGTCTCGCCATTGGTGGTGAATGAATGTGGAAGAAATGGCAGTGATGGTGGTGATGGCGGTGAAGGGGTTTTGCTGGATCGTTTGGGGAGTTTGACTTGACGAGTAGGGTTTAAGGCTCAATTAAATAGAAAAAATGTTACGAATGTTGGTTTAGTAGAGTAATAATATCAAATATCAGATATCATTTCAAATATTTTTTTAAATTATGAAATTATTTCTAATTTCTTAAAATTTATATTGATTTGGTCTACCTTTTGTTGGTGATTGCACGCAGCTGAAGACTGCTACCCTCAGTTTCATTGCTATAACATCTTCAGTGGACTCGGTCCTATGCTATCTCTTGGGTCCACTTATTTTTCCCTGACTGCGGCTTAGTCTGTTCGCCCTGTTAGCAGCATGAGGTTGAGACTCTCTTGCAATGGTTCACACCAAATTCCACTAGGAATATGCCATCAACAAGAGCTTGGTCACCAGGTGATCATTGAGATACGTTGATGGTAGTGGAGGAGGATCAGCATCCTATGCTCAATAGTCTTTTGTGGCCTCAATGTCATTTTGTTTTGTGTTTCCGTTGTCCAAACATCTGAACCAGTAATTTGGGTACAAATGCTCTGCATCTGATGAAGGCATCAGTAGTTTTAAATGGAAGTTACGCATTATTTTTTTCAAGCAAAGTTGCTCTCTGCAAACCATTGGTATAAATTCCTAAGGTGTAGTTTTAGTAACTCCATACCAAGGTTAAATAAGACGATGGTAGTCCGTACACTAATCGCTGAAGCTGTGCTTGCTTAGAAAATGATTACTGGCTTCTCACCAGCTCCAGCAAGACTAGATGGCTCATACACTAAATCTTGATAGTCTTAAAATTGGTTGTCCATAAGAATATTGTTCAGTCAAGGAAGGCATTTAAGAGAGTGACCTTACTTCCAGCTGTTTGCACATAGCACCTGATCCAACACGTTTGTTGGTGGTGAGGACGTAGTGGTAATGGCAATGGCAACGGCATCAGGCAAGGGATGATCCAGAGGCTCGGCGTAAGTTACAGCACCTAAGTTCTAACAATAACCGTTCACAGCTGGGGACCAATCTTTACGATTTCAGTTTGGCCCGACGGACCTCATTTTGCTGCTAAACCCAATTGAGCAAAATGGCACGCTGAAATATAGTCCTTTCTAAATCCAAATTCTGGGTTAAGCTACTGCAGAGGAACTTGAATATCAATTCTTTAGCTGATGCCATCGCATACTTGTCTATGAATTCTGATACTAAACAACTTCTAAAGGCCTAAAGCATATTTCTGTTTCCTTCACATTTGACACATCAAGATCTCGATCAACCAAAAAGTATGTAGTTCTTATTCAAATGAGCTGCTTTACAATAGTATGTAACATTTCAATGCGATGGAGTCGCATAATAAACTATAAGTATGAAGTTTTGCAATATTGGAAAATTTTAACTTGCAAGCTAGACAGGCAATAGAGATGTTTGTAGTAATTGAGAGTTGAGTCTAGCCTCCCTACCTGCCCTTCTCTTGATTCCTTCTATAGCTACTTGAATCTTCCATATTTCAGCAATCTATATTCAAGTCACGGGGCCACCCAAATTCTTCCAGAAAAGCCAACACAACGCCATTTGACCAACCAAAACCAGTCTGCAAGGGGACACCAACAGGTTACCTTCAGGTTCATAAAGCTGTATATAACATATGGACAGCAAGACCAAGGTTTTTTTGACTGGCACCAACCTGAGGAGCGTATTCACCCCCGCCTCCAAATTGTCCGCATTTTTTAACATCAAGTTTTTCATGCATAGCTCCTGTTTTCTTGTATACAGCATAGTTTGCTCTGATCCATCTCATGGCCATTTCTTCTGCCAATGATCTAGCTTCCTGTGAACTGGATCTGATCAGGCCTTCTACTACAATGTGTTGGACTGGTGGCCAACCATTTGGAAAGTCCCTGCTCTTGCAAGTTCAATTAGGTCAATCCCAGTGACAATAATTAATAGTGGCGACCATTTCATCAGCTGATTTTTGTACTCAATCCCACTAATTGCAAGAAGCAATTATCAAGTTTAGCATCAGTAAAAAAGCTTACCATTGCTGCCCTGAATTTGTCAAAGAAGTGGCAATTCCACCAGCATTAAGTAGGCCGCTGCTTTTAAGACTTTTTGTAACAGTCTCCACCAAAGTAGTATCTTGACATATATGCACATTGACAGCATCAAAGTTACAACAACAGGTGACTACTTATATTGATAAAGCAAATGCCATATCATCAATCAAGCGCTTCATTGGTATACATTTTTCAATTCTAACTACTCCGAGTATGATAAAAAATTTAGTGGCAAGTTAAATTCAGATGCATGCTTGCATATCATGTTATAAATCATTTCTCAACAGCTCAAAAATTGAAACATGCAAAATTATTTACAATGGATTATTTTCCTGCTAAAGACGTGTTGCCCACTAGAACGTGATGCGGTTAGATTTCTGTATCCAAGTTCTAGTTAGCAGCACTCAAATGCAGATGCAGTATGAAGTTCGATAGGGTGAGGATTTAAGTAAAAGAAAACAGTAAAAGTAGCAGTGTAGCTGTTTGAATGCTTGCCTACGAACTGTTTGAGTAAATATGGCATGCAAAAATATCATATCAATTAAATGTCAGATAACAATTACCAGGTGTTGGCAAGACTTTGCAGGGTATTTCAAATGCTATGGTATGGGGGAATGAAAATGAAAAAGAAAAAGAAACTAAAGTACAAGCAGTTCTGCTCCAACCAATGATTTGTGAGTTGACTTCCAAAATCTCCACTCACACAAGCCATCTCAGCATGAGCAGGAAAAATGAGCTTAATCAGGCCACAAGCGTACGCTTTGAATAAAAAAGGTCCACTAAATGCCTCAAAACAAGATGTGAAAAGATATCCTTGAACAACTATAGTCAATGCAGTCATTTTAACAACAAACCTGAATTGAATAGATGAATCCATAGAGGAAAAAAGTTTGAAGGAAATGCATTTCGATTCTGGTTGCAAGCCAGCCACACGTGATGTTCCTAGAAATTATTGGGGCAAAGAAATCATGGAGGATGCAGAAAAGAACTGAGATTTGAAAAACTATGCCTGTAAGATAAAGCTTTACAATTGCATGTAATCGACCGTCACCTTGCATGCAGTGTCAGTGTCATCAGTTAGCCAGTAATCAAGCCATTGCCTTTCCTCAGCATTCCAAAAGATAGAGTTAATAGCCGTTTTCCTTGCTTTAGAAGCTTTTAAGAACCTCTCTGCAATGCTTTTATCCCCTGTGGAACTTGCCAAGAAGGCAATGTCTAGTTCCATCTGGATAAAAGACCTCTTGTCATAACATGTGCTGAAACTACTGAATTCAAGTTCTTATTTCCAAGTATTAGTTAGTCATACCTTGAGCAAAAATACATTCAAATCAACAGGTAGAATTGATGTTGTGGACAGAGATGACAAATCCGAGGAATTCCTGTGTAACAAGCTTTTTCTTATATTTGCATAATGCTAAAGGCAACATGTACACAATATCTAGAAGCTTGATTTTGGTCGCTAGAGGTAAAATAAAAAAATAAAAAATGCATGATCAACCTCAAGAAAACTTGTTTATAAGGAAAAATCACCAAGATATCTAGAATACAAAAGTTTACTTCATCCATCTTGTGCTAAAATCCCATCCTGATTCAGCCGTTGAAGCCAGTTCACGGTAAAATTGCTGTTTCTCAGTAACTGTTGAGAACTTGGATGCAGATTTCTCATCCTGTTAGGGGAAAGAAAGCACAATACTGTGGTTCAGTTTTAAGGTTCTACATATCTAATTTTAAGCCTCTGTTTATAGACGTAATTTTGGTTTTCACCTAATATAGGTTCAAGGGGTTTCTTCCTAGAGAAGTGTGGGTATAACATACGCAACATTACATGTTAAAGAATAACATAGTTCCTACATTTAGAAATTAGAAACAAAAAATAAGAACAAAAATAAAACAAATTTGCAGTCTAACACCAGTAAGCTTGGACGAAGGGCATACCAATACTGATGATTCAGGCCTGGGCTTGTTCCACATAGCATAATACCGGCTCAAGCTATGTTTGAAACCATGAGCATCCTGGATGGTGACTTCATGGATGTCTACATCAAGAATAGACATTTATTAGAAGGTTCAAGTTTATTGAAATTGAAGTCAAAGCACAAAGCAGCAGAAAAAGAAAAGGAAGCAGAAATACCAGAATTCCAGAATTGGTATTCGCTAACCAATGCAGGCAGAGCCTTCTTAATTAGTTCCAAATCACCAGTCCTGTTATAGATCTCAGAAACCATTGAGCTCAGGAGGGGAGGCTCGCTGCAACAGGTTAGCCAAAGCTACCATTCAATCTAAATTTCAGGAGGACCATTTGCATTCATTGGTTGGAGAGAGAGAAAATAGCATGGTGAGGAAAACACAAGGAATAATAATTATAGATATGTGTAAAAAGAAGGAAGATAGTTAAGACACTGTAGAAAATAATATGAAATCCGTCCAACAAAATATTAGAATTTTAGCTATCTGAAAGTACAAAATTATGCAACGATTTCTGGGATTTTAGCTTCTGCTAACGTGTAGCTCCACACTAAGTATAAAAGACAGAATGAATCAGCAAATATTCAACCATGTTGTGATTTATTAAACTAAAAGGAACAGAAACAGGACCAGCATCAATGATAAAGAGATTTAAAAGCCGAACTTCAGTAACCCAAAAGTTGTATAAAGCAGCTGATAGAAAAGACAGTTTTAGACCGGAAAGACAATTACAGATCAACTACGGACAAAATCCTGATGCAGTCTCTCACAGGAAACAAAAATAACAAATGACATAGAAGACAATTCTCAATGATTATAACCTGCTTCGAAACTACTAGCAAAATTTCTTTGTTTTCTGGCAAATGAAACTACGAGAAACATTACCTCCTATTTGTGTAATAGGTCCTGGCACCATTCAGGACATAGCCATACTCATGTAGCAGGGAAATCAGATTATTCACAATTGCTTTAGCAGTATCGTACATTTTGCTCGCTAACAATCCCCTGTAATGAATGATCAAGGCAATTTTCCTATCATCTCTATCGTAGAAGCAAAGATTTGGGACTTTCCAAGACAACAGAACCATAACGAACCTGATTACCCAATATGAATCCCAGTAGTAAATCTCTCGAAAACGTGAACCGGGTATGATTGCAGGCTCCGGTAGGGGAAGCAAAGTATGCATGTCCGGTCGTAGGCGTACCTTATCAGAGACTTGCCGGCTCAAATTCTGCCACAAAGAATGAACCTCTAGAGCCCATGCTCTCACCTGCGGATTCTCCACCTTAGGCAAGAAACCCTCCGGCTCGGCGACGAAATCCGACGGCTCGTGATGCAACAAATCATTCCCGGGATCATCAAAGTACTTTGATATAAAGTTTTCTAAGTTCCTGACGGGAACAGCCCCCGTCTCAGCTCTTGGAAGCCCATCAAAGGCCTCCTTTGTCGTGGAAAGATTGAACTTTAACGACAGATCAATATAGTACTTGGGGTCGAAGTTCGTCTCTCCCAATGTTTTGAGCGCAGTGTCTTGCACTGTCTCAAGGAAGGTGGTCAAGGCTGAAGTGGACACAACAGGGCCAGTGGTACTATTGCATGAAGCGAAAGCTTTGGCGTCAGCCATTGTTGATAGTGACAATAAGCAGATGCACAGTACAAAAGAAAGATCAGGGCTTTGGGATTGATGGGTAGCCATTGCTGAGAGAGAGTATCAGTGAACACCTTGGCACTGAAGGTCCCATGGTTGGATGATGGGGTTTTTATACTAAGAAGGCCGGCAAGGTGAACAAGATGTGGAATTTCTGGTGGATCTTAATTTATTTTAAAGGGTTACACTATAGTCGTTCGTAATAAGATAGAATTATGCCAACAAATGGAAGTGATGTGGTTAAAATTCTTTCTTCTTCTTGCTGTAGGCGGCATGTACTATGATGAAATGGTGTGCGGAAAGGAGCTGCACATTTCACAGTTGCCACAGATTCAGTGGCTTTGAAGAGTGTTTATGAAGTGAAGAAGACGGTATACAGTTGAGGATTGGCAACTCTGATTTAAAGTTCCAATTCCAAAAGCTACTCCAACTTCTGCCAAATTTGGACTTGAAACTTTTGAGACTACACTAGACGAGAC
>JANIHY010000210.1:45237670-45252884 GCA_027479065.1 Erythroxylum brevipes
AACTACATTAATTTGAGCCCATAAAATATTGTGCTATTTTTAAGTAATCTTATAATATGTTGAGAGGAAAAGAATCAAAATATAAAGAAACATATTATATTTATACGACTAAATAGAAGAAGTATAATATTTATCACACTAATATTCCCTAAACTCTCTTACAAAGTTCTTATGTTAGTAAGGAGGTAGAAAAGACGAGATTTCAACTAGAGTTTATAATTAAATATTTACATCAGTATATATTGATGCAAAATTTAGTAAAGATGTAAACAAAAAAGAGGTCGATATACTTTTTGGATCAATGGTCAAAATCATTGATAGATGCATATTTGACTATATTTATACACCCATATTCGATGTATTTTTCTTGATATTTTGTAATTTTGTTTTGTAATTGGTACTTAAATTTTCTCTAAGTGCATTTATAGGTTATAATTGCTTTTATAAACCAAAATGAGTGGAATTTGATTGAAATCATAGCATAAAATGAATATTTGAAGCAATTAGGAGATACACGGTTATGTATGTGGCTTTACGAGTCTCTCAAAACATATAAAGTCACAATTTTAAGTGATTTTATCATGTATGTCCCAAAAATCCTAGAGTTTGTTATAAAAGGACGTGTGCCGAGGCAATTAGGGATAGCCGATTTTTGGAGCATATCCCAGACATGAAGAGCATAGAAAGGGGACGATATTGATCAAGGAATGTGGAGAATATGAACAATTTATCAAGAGATCCAATAGATTACAACATTAGATCTCATATTTGCAAGAACATTCAATAGAAAAAAGGGAGATTTAGGATTATAATTCCTTTATTTTCTATTCATTTTTTTTTCCTGTTTATCTTTGATTTTGTTTTCTATTATATATAACTAAACATTTTTAGTATGTAAGTGTGAGAACCCTTGTTGGAATAACAATATGTGTTGATTCTTTTATTTAATGCATTTATTTTGATTGATCTATTATAATTCAATTATGTGTTTTATACATATTCTAATAGATTCGAAATATTAGTACATAATTTGATTTCATAATATGGAGATTAAGAAATCTTGTGTATGAATAGATCTACCATAATTGAAAAGAGTTAATTGCAAACCTAAAGATAAGTCGACATAAATCCTTTGGATTAAGGTCAAACTTAATAATGAAATTTATAAATCGATAATGCAATTCTAAGAACCTTAATTAGAAAGGTTTTAGTTAACCACCGTATGAATTAGTTGTTAGTAGTCTTTAGAGAGTTATTAATATAAGATAGGAATTTTTTCGGTGCAATAGTCAATAAAATAACTGCATAATAAAATATTAATTAATGATTCTTAGGAGGATTCATTACCTAGACACTAATATTTGATATTGAGTTTTCTAAGCAATTTCCTTCTGTTATTCGTTCATTATTGTTTCCTAATTTTAGTTTAATTGTTTAAGTTTTATTTTCTTTATTAAAAACCAATATCTAATTTATAGGCTAGATGATAGGAGAAGTTAATTGCTAATAATCATTGTCTTCTATATCAAATAATAATTACCTATACATAAAAAAGAATATGATGAAGTTGTCTACAATTTGTTTAATAAATAATAAAGACACAAATAATGATATATTAAATATTTTTTAATTAGACTTATACAAAATAATTATAGATCACATAACAAAATATATTTAATACTTTTTTAAAATTTATATATTCCTACATTTGAAATTAGATTTATTTATTATAAATGCTTTTTTTTACTTTGAATTAATTTTAATTTTATCTCTATATGAGAGTTAAACGGTCTTTTTATCTTAATTTATGATAATATGTAAAAGTAGTATTGATAAAATAAAAATATTTGTTATATCAAATTTATATTATTATGATTTCTTGATATATGATTGAAGTAAAGTAAAAAATTACCTAATATAATATATTGAAAATTTTAAAATAATTTTATAAAATTATAGGTTATTTTAGAATTTTAAAAAATGATCCAAAACATATTCAATATTGCCTGACATCAGTATTGTATCACAACTAAATTTAGTACCAAATCCGATGTGGCAGTCGTAACATTGTTATGAATTATTCAAAAAATTATTTAGTTAACATGGCAGTCTTCCTTATTAAGAAAGATATAATTGAACTTCTCAAATTCTTGAAAACTACCCTTATACTTCAATATAATTGAAGATACATTTGAATATTGAAAAGGACTTATTTTCAACAAACAAAAAAGAAAATTTTAATAAGTCTAAATTGTTACATAAATTAAAATTATCCTAAAAGTTCATTTAAAATTTCTATATCACCATCAATTAAAATTTAAAGCACTTCTATTTAAATATAAGAAATTACTGAATAAAAAATAATTTCAAAAATAAAAACAAAATTATATCCTTGATTCTTTGGTCTTCTGTCCCCGCCGATTTATGCCTCACAAATCTTGGCCCCTAGCTTTTTCACCCATTTCAGTCGAAGCTGTCACTGGCCGTCAAGCGCCCATCGCTCCTCGTTGTTTTCCAGCCGACGTCGAGCTGTCACCGTCACGAAGCATCACCAGTCACCGTGGGTCACGGTATACTCATCTACAGTTTTTTCTACAGTGGTTCTTAAACCAAAGATGAGTGTCTGCAATTTTGTTTGCATTTGTAGTTTTAGCTCGCCACTGCTAATTGTCTGCAATTTTGTTCATTAACGGAGTGTTTTCAAAATGCAAATCGTCTGTCTTAGTTTTTTTGTTGGAGTTCAATTAAAGTTTGAGTTTTACTTTGCACCTGCGGGAGGAGGTTTCCTTAAATTCTACTCTCCATTAAAACTATGCCTCTGTTTAAGTTTGAAATTCTTGTTCAATACCATGTGTTAGATTTTCACGCTCTATCAGAAGAATTGAAGAATCGATTTATCATCTATGACATATTAGATCTTCCAGTGAATCGATTCTTGGTGACGCACAAGCTCTTGCTCTTCGATGACGCCATTAAGGCAAATCTGGAGAGATTTATACCGTCATTCAATGTTATTCATATTGCAACATGTATTACTAAAAGAAAGTAATGCAACAAATGCAGCGTCAGTCTTCCTCCATCAACACTCGTGCACAACACGAGATTTTGTATCATCCAAGACACCGTGAATTATAACAGGAATTAAAATTTAATTTTTTAAAAATTAAAGGATTATTTTATAATTTTAAAAAATATCTTGATCTATTTTTACTATTAACTCATGCAGCTCGTTCAATGGTTTGATTTGTGTGCAGTCTGTTCTTGTTCTTCACGCCAACCAGACCAGAGTCTTTTGTTTGTTATTTTCCTCTTCTTTTTTTTCTCTCTTCTTGACTGATGACTTTCATCGTTCAAACAATCAGAATTCCGAAGTTTCTTTGCTTAATCACTTATGAAATACGGCATTTTCAGTGGGTATAAGGGTCATTAGAGCCCAGTATTTGTTTTGCGTTTTTCCACCGCAACTAAGGGTTTGAGCTTTAATTATGTACGTCTTCTGGTGAATGTCGGAGCTAGTGGTTTGCTCCATTAACAGCTCTATCCTTAGGACCTTATTCCATTTGATTTCGGTTCCTTTAGAGTTCTGGTAGAAATCATTCCCCATTCTGTATTCTTTTGATTTCAGTTTTATTTTCCCATCAATTTGCTACCTTACCATGTGAATTACACTTCTTTTAGTCTTTTATCGTCGTGAATATTGCGTCGTGTGAGTTTAACTTCTGTATGATAGTCAGGATCAAAGAAAATTTACTTGAACACAAGAGATAGTTTAATTTTTTAATTGTTGTTAAGCCAGTTTATGTATGTGCTCGGTTCATGAAAATCTTGTGGAATAAATCATTCTTTTTGGTTCATGAAAATCGTATGCATCTCTCTCCTCAAGCCAAAGGTCAAGTTTTTGCTTGAGGACCTCGTGGGAGAGTTACAAACAGGGTCTAAGTCGGTCCAGGGCCCACGCACGGTTGTTCAGATCAGTTCAGACGCGGTTGCACTGTGGGTATCCAAGTTATTGCTTGGGCCTTTGGTGTTATGATCTTTGCTCTTGTCTACTGCACTGCTGGTATCTCTGGTCCGTGTTAAAAAATCCTTCGTTTCTTAATTTCTGATGTTTCACGTGGGTCTTGTTTTAGCTTCGTAAGTTCCTTTTTTTTTTTTTTGATGTACGTTTTATCGTCTCTTCTTCCTTTCAAAGATGTCTACAGTCCACAGCCACTCCCCAGATCCGCATGATCTTTCAGGGTCTTCTGTGACTTAATTACTTGCTTACGATATATCTGCTCGGTCCCTGTCCTCTGATTAAAGCATGTAACTCTTCACGCTTTTTTCCTCTTATGGAGCTTGTAGATTTTCATTGGAGTAATTTCGTTTTCTTGATGAACCATGCGTTTTTCGGTCTTCTCCTCCACTAACTCCATGCGGGTTTTGGATTCTAAATCGTGAAAGCTCCGTTTGGGATTGGGGTTTTGTGATTTGTTTGTTGACTGTTGTATTAGTATGGTTTCTTTCATCTTGAGTAAGAAGTGTCTGAAACCCATGTTTATATTACTTCCATATGTTTTGATTTTACCTGTCGATCCCTTCTTCCTAAAGCTTGGTGCTTTCCGTAGCTTTCTTTCGAGTCTTTGTTGGTTCTTTCTTCGATATATTACCAACTTTTCTGTGTTGACTTGTATTTGATGATTTATTTGATAAGAAAAAAGAAATATTTTTGTAGACCGACCAAAATTCTTGATTTATCTTACCACAAAGACCTTTTACTTGCAGTGATTACCTTGTGAATGTCAAATCTCAGTGCTTTCCCTAATATACAATTTTCAGCCTTAGTTTGGATGTTGTATTTCATAGAGATGTATGAAAATTTGATCTCAGATCTACTTCTTTTATGAACTTGTTATTGCTCTGTTCTTTCTTTACATTAAGTCCCTTGTTGCCTTCTTTGGATCAATTTGTTTCGTACAGGCTTAAATTAATTATGCTGAAGGGGCTTACTTAGACTAGGACTTAAATTTCTTCATGTTTTTATGAATATGCTTGTCTGCTATTTAATTAGAATTTCTGCTATTTAATTAGAATTCCTTCTAATTATTAGTATTAGTATTAGTATCATAATAATAATTATATATATTTATTTATTAATATTATTTGTATTTTTATCAGTATTACTATTTATTTATTCTTTTTGCATATTGACTATTGCTTATCTCATATTGTATTTACTAAATAGTTATTTATTTTATTTTTTATTATCATTATTATATTTATTTATTTACTTTCTTTTTTTCTTGATTCTTCTTCTGTGGGTCATTTGGAAACAACCTCTTTACTAGTTAAGGGTAAGGTTGCGTATTATTGAACCTTTTCACATTCTGCGTGTTAGCAGGATTTATACTAGGTGGTGTTGTTGTTGTTGAAGGATGTGGAATCCCTTCATTGTGTAGCCGTTATTTCTTTGACACTTTTGGTAATAAAAGGAGAGTTCCATTTTCTATTGTCAAAATGATGTGCTGCTTGCCTGCTGGTCAAGTTCTAGTTTTTGTTTATTTCTTTTTTGTATGGCACTGACTTTCGGCTGCTTGTTTGATGAAATACACTCCACTCCTTTCCCATTCTTGGCTATTGTTCTGATGTCAAAATTTTTGTCTGTGTTCTTCATATATGCCAGTCGACTGTACTCTAGGTTATTGTGTTAAGCCATGGGTATTTGCCTATAGGTTGTTAATCCAAAGTCCTTTTTGTTTTTCAATCTGGTTTTGCCAAAAGTTAGATGTAACTGTCACACATATATCTTTTGTCCTGAACACTATCCTCGTAGTTCTCTCTTAGTTGGTGCCAACCTTATTACTTCAACGTCAAATTAATATTGAAAATATCATTTGGACAAACACATTTCCTGTTTTAGATCTGTTTGCATTTTTAATAAATATGAGGTTAATAAATGAATTTTTAATATTTGCAGTGCTGGTGTATTTTTGTGAAATCAATTTCTGGCCGGCATTGATGATGTTTAGTCTTGTATTTAGTGGTAAAGTAGAATTTCTCAGTAAACAAAAGCAATAACTCGAACTTCTTTTTGACATAATACATGAAATTACACCTTTAAATGGTAAGTCAGCTCTCCTTTACTGCCTTCAGGTTTGTTTGAAAACTGTCAATGTTTGATATGCTTTTGGATAATCAATCTCATTAGTTCAAATGACCCTTTCTTATCTAAGTTTCAATTGAAAGTTATAGTCTTCTTGTACTCATTTGGCTGTTAGCTTTTAAAAAATAAAAGCAGCAATTTTGATTTTCTCATGCTTTCTCTGATTTCGACAGTGTAGTTCCCACTAGAATTGCGTATCCCCGTAATGATTGACATATGCTGATTATGACTCTCTACCTATCATTTCAGGTGGCCACTAGGGTGGGAAAACAAATAAAATAACTTTCAGACATAACCAAAACTTAAGAGTATGTTCTCTAATCTTTTAATGTATTGAGTGTTTTATAATGTTTATATAAATATTGGTTTACTTATCTTTTTTATTGGAAGCTTAATATGTCACATAATTTTTTTTAAAGTCTTGTTTTTTGATGAATTTACGGTTAAAATATAAAGGAATCACTTTTAGTTAAGCAATAATAAATAATAAAATAAGTCAAAATGATAAAATGAGTAGGCCCCACGTACTTGCATTGGGCATCGATCCTCTTTGGTTTTGTTCACTCGGATTAGAGACTTCAAAAAATAATAGAAGTTTCAGTATGCATATGTTATTTGCCAACTTTGTGATTAATTGTGAAAATTTTGTTTGTCACTTGGGTAAAAAGAGTGCAAAGTTGGTGAAAAGGGAGCTTAAAAATTGATAGAATTGATGCAAAAAGCTTTAGGCCTATAGAGCTAAAAAACTATTAAAAAAATCAAACTCTTAAAAAGTCTGTATAAGAAATTAATTAAGGGTAGGGGTATAGAATAGCTCTAAACTTCAAATGGTCCCAAAATTATAAGTTGGATTCAAGTATGTGAATTTGGTTGTTTACTTAATTGTAATTACTAGTTCTTGTTATCCAGTTTGTGAATTCCAACTTTACAATTTAATCCTTAATGCATTAGTTCTTGATTAGAATGATATAAAAATATATTGGGTATGTTTGTGAAACTTTACAAACACTAATACATATGGCATTTGGCGCTTATATTTCCTTGGAACAGTAAACTTTTGTAGCAGATAATTGACAACTATCAAATTTTCAATAACATCAAATTTTTTCAATAGTTTACTATAATTATTTTCAAAATCATGTTTTGCACTATTCAACCCATTTTTTTGTTTCTTTACCCTTTCCCTGTATATGGCTATGCACTCATTGTTAGAATCTGAGGTTGTTCGAAAATGAAACAATGAAGTTCCTCTCTTTTTCTTAGTCAAGGCTTAGCCTTTCCATGGTCACTTTTAACACTGTAGGTATAATTATAGATGTCATTTTTTTATTTTTTCTATAGGATTTGTGAAAATGAGGCTGTTGAAAGTGGCAACCTGTAACTTAAACCAGTGGGCTATGGATTTTGACTGCAATTTGAAGAATATAAAGGACTCAATAGCTAAGGCTAAGCAGGCAGGTGCTGTTATTAGACTTGGTCCTGAGCTTGAAATCACTGGTTATGGTTGCGAGGATCATTTCCTTGAGCTTGACACTTTCAGTCATGCGTAAGTTTTCTCAGTTATAATCTTCAGACAGATAAATATTGCACATATATGTATTTCTGTTCTGAAATTTAGAAAATGCAATGCTCACATGTCTGATCATTTTGCTATTAATTGGATGACAGATGGGAGTGCTTGAAAGACATCCTGCTTGGTGATTGGACTGATGGACTGTTGTGCAGCTTTGGATTGCCTGTTATCAAAGGATCGGAACGTTATAATTGCCAAGTTCTATGTATGAACCGGAAAATTGTCATGATACGCCCAAAGATGTGGCTTGCTAATGATGGCAACTACAGGGAGCTTCGCTGGTTTACTTCGTGGAAACAAAAGGATCAGCTTGTTGATTTCTTGCTCCCACCTGAAATTTCAGAGGCTATATCACAGACTTCAGTGCCTTTTGGTTATGGATACGTTCAATTTCTAGACACGTAAGCAGTTCAGTTCCTATTTCTTTGATTATCAACAATTAAAATAATGTCAAATAGAATATGGTTGTGTTTTGTGCGTTAATGTTGTGATAAACTTAAGTGGTTGGTGCATGCTGGCATAGGATTGTATATGGATGTATGGACAATTTGCTTTGTTTCCTCATATCACAGCAGTTTATCAGGTTGGAAATGTTACTGTTTTATCCTTATTTAGGGCCATTGCTGCTGAAGTTTGTGAAGAACTTTTCACTTCAAACCCTCCTCATGCTGAACTTGCAGTTAATGGAGTGGAAGTCTTTCTAAATGCAAGTGGAAGCCACCATCAGTTGAGAAAGCTTGATCTCCGTCTTCGAGCTTTTATAGGTGCCACACATACTCGTGGAGGAGTTTACATGTACAGTAATCACCAAGGGTGTGATGGTGGTCGTCTTTATTATGGTAGGCAATTTCTTCTGTGGCTAAGCATATTTAAACTGAATGCTGGTGCTTTTGTTTATGATTAATATATTGTAGCATTCTCTTAACTAGCCTTGTTTTCTTGTGGTTGTACACCATTTTCATGTTTCCCAATTGATTCTTCAGTGTCCTTTGCCCAGTTTCTGTATGTTATGGTGGTAATACTGGTATAAGAATTGCCCTTCATTTTTTCTTCTATGTAGATGGATGCTCTTGCATTTTAGTAAATGGGGAGGTGGTGGCTCAAGGTTCACAGTTTTCATTGAAGGATGTTGAGGTTGTGGTTGCTGAAGTGGATTTGGATGCGGTATGCTATACTAATTACATCCTTTGAGACTGTCCTTGGTATTGTAAGTGCAAACTTGAAGTGACGATTATGCAATCCTTGATGCAATTTTGTGGTATTTAGAACTACTATTTTTCTTATCCTCTTTGGGGGAAAGAGCATGTTCTCCAGGTGTCCTTATAAAATTTTGTCTATAATCTGCTTTAGCTCTGTACAGTTTACATCTATCTCATTGACAGGTTGCTAGCTTACGGGGATCAATAAGTAGTTTTCAAGAACAAGCAAGTTGCACTGCTAGAGTACCATCAGTAGCGGCACCAGTTTATCTCTGTCAACCTTTTAACTTGAAAATGTCTCTTTCAAACCCCATAAAGGTTTGCTCTTCGAAAATCTCATTTGATAGCTTAGGATTACCTACACTAATTCTCACATATCTATTGGCAATTATTATGGATTCAAATAATTTTGGATGCATTTTTTAAATGGATGTAGTTCATGCTTCAGAACACTTGGCACTGATCTGTTAAAAGGGGGATCTTTTTTAAGAACCTAGCTAGGGTTTCTTACATCTAATGTTTTGATAACTTTTTAAGTAGGCAGCAGCAGGGATATGTTTTTAGCTTTACAAGACCTTATGGTAAGGATAACTACATATTTTAGTTGCAAGATTCATTTGAGTGTAGTGTTAAACCACCTAAGAATAAAAACCAGAGAATCCACGAATAAGATTGAAATCTTACCTGAAAAGTTAAATCAGATTTTTGATTAATTGACTTGTTGATTATGAAGAATCAAGAACCAAGTATGTAAAGTTTTTTTGACAGTCACAAGAAACAAATTCTTTGTTAAATTCTGAAGTTCGATGAAGAGTAAAGGATAAAAGCACTCAAGACTCAATATTTTATAATTGAAATCTCAAAATTTTCTTTATTGATTAGAAACATCCCCTTTATATAGGATTAACATAAAACATGAAAGGCAAAGTGCAAAGACTAGAATACTAACTAAGACATGATCCACAAAATTAGGCCTAATGTCATGGACATATGCATCCAAAATCTTTTCCCTTCTTGTCTTGGATTATGTTAACTAGTGCTTGGCCTTAGAGCTTGATCTGCGCATGTGTGTCTTTGATTTAGCCCATTTAAAGCCTCTTTAAGATTTTTAGTCTTAGCTCTTGTAGTTAGTCCATTGGGCATATGCAGTGGATTGACTGATTGGTTAGTCATGCTCTCATTAGAGTAGAAAAAAATGATAATCAGCTGCATCTGAGTCTGAGGAAGTTTTTGTGAGTTTGAATTAAATATTGGATCTTGCAGCTTTTAGTAGACATCTGATTGACTATGAGGGATTCATTGTTTCAGCATTGCTGTCATATTTTAGTTTCTTTTTATCTTGAATTGTCATAGTTTCATAGCCACTCAATACTATTGTTACTAATTATTAAATAATGCTCATTGCGACTTCCACCGTTTCATGTTGCTAATTAAGCATGTTTTGAACTTTGTAGATAAGTTATCACTCTCCTGAAGAAGAGATAGCTTTTGGTCCGGGTTGCTGGTTGTGGGACTATTTAAGAAGAAGTGGAGCTTCTGGATTTTTGCTTCCTCTTTCAGGTGGAGCAGATAGCTCCTCTGTAGCTGCTATAGTTGGTTGTATGTGCCAGCTTGTTGTAAAAGGTCAAGTTCTACCAAATTTGTATTGATTTCTTCTTCTAGTATCATGTCTTTTCTGTTTCTGTTCTAAATAATGCAAGTTTTGATGAATAGAAACTACAGTTCAGTATCTTATAACCATCCAGCTTTTGTAAAAATATAAAGCATCCTCTATTGGTGCCTATTGACCAAGTGGGATGATCTTTTTTCTTTTCTTTCTCAATTTAGCACTTTTGATACAACTGGAGTATTCATGACCATTGTAAATGTATTGATAAACAGCTAAAAGGAATGAGAAACCTTCTCAACTTTTTGGAGTATTAGCTTACCATTAGACTATCCAATGCTAATAGCTGAATTTAATGGGGAGGACAACTTCGGTAGTGATAAAGCAAGAAAATGATTTACCAGTATGATCTTCATCATTGGGATAGAATACAACTATGTAGTCATCACTTTATTGATACCAAGTAGTTGGTAATTATAAATTTACATGTGCAATTGTGGAAGAAAAATTCTTCCTCTTGTTCCTGAGTTTTAGATTTGATGATTTTGTTGTTTTGTTCGTTTTATGCAGAGATTGCAAATGGGGATGAACAAGTGAAAGCTGATGCAATAAGAATAGGACATTATGCTAATGGACAATTTCCTACTGACAGCAAAGAATTTGCCAAGCGCATATTTTACACTGTATATATGGGTTCTGAAAACAGGTTGATACATGTGGACAAGAATGTTAATTTATATCCTGCACGTGGAAAAATAACAAGCCTTGTCCTAATATAAATTTTCTTAACGTGTAACTGGTGTTGTTATTAAGCATGCCTAATGATGCTGCAAGGAGGATTATATGTTTGAATCTTCCATGCTAGCTGACTGAATTGTTTACGATTTGACTTGCATCTATTCCAGTAGCCATCTTTCACAACTATCTTTTGATTACTTGTAAATACTTCTTTTCTTGACTATTTACAATATTAATGAAAGAAAAATGAATATTTGGATTATTTATCAAGGCCAATTCAGAGATTGGGATTTATTTTATTATTTGTTGACAATTTTTGTTTGGGGCATTTCTGGACACTACTAGAATTGGTTTTTTTGTTAAATTTTCAGTCTCTCTTACCCTAGCCCCTCTGTTCCCCTCCTCTAATTTCTCTCTGCCTCCCTTTCCCCTCTATCTCTTTCTCTTATTGTGTGGGTTTGCTTTTGCAGTTCTGAAGCCACGAAAACACGAGCAAAGGTGTTATCAGATGAGATTGGTTCCTGGCATGTTGACATCTGCATAGATTCCGTGGTCTCAGCCTTGTTGTCCTTATTTGAAACAGTTACAGGCAGGCGACCACGATACAAGGTACCATTCTTGTGATTCAACTCGCCTAGTTTTGTATTTGTTAAATATTTGTATGTTTGATATCCTGTCGGATGTTTGCTTCTGGCATTCTGTGGTTACTTGAGCTAAATTTTCTTTACTTTTGTATATTCTCCATATGCTGGTAATTTAGATTTTCTAAAATCAATTTTAGAATGATCAAGCTTTTGAAAAGTTACAGGACTGCAGATTTGACTTGTATGTTTGGTTTGTTTAACTCTATCCATGACTAGCTTCACTTTAATCATTGCATACTTTCTACTGTATTATAATGCTGATTTCTTTTCCAGGTAGATGGGGGTTCTAATATTGAAAACCTGGGGTTGCAGAATATCCAAGCTCGCATAAGAATGGTTTTAGCATTTACGTTAGCCTCACTTTTGCCTTGGGTTCATAGCAAACCTGGATTTTATCTTGTTTTGGGTAGCTCAAATGTTGATGAAGGTTTGCGTGGTTATTTAACAAAGGTACTGAATGGAAGCACATAGCATTTACTTATAGCAGTCACTTATCTCTGTATCCATCATACAACTTGTGAACAAAACCCATAAATTTGTCCCTTTCAAGGCTGTATTGTAGCATTTACTTATAGCAGTCACTTATCTCTGTAATTTGTCCCTTGCAACTGTATTGTAGCTCATTTACTGTTATCATGTTCATGTGACCTTAATTTGTATGCCATTTCCGCGCTACAATTTGAACTTTCACCTTTTCTGCAGTATGATTGTAGCTCAGCAGATATCAATCCAATTGGAAGTATTAGTAAGCAGGACCTTCGATCATTTCTTCGATGGGCTGCCATCCATCTTGGTTACTTATCCTTGGCAGAAGTTGAAGCAGCTCCTCCAACTGCAGAATTGGAGCCAATTCGCTCCAACTACAGCCAGGTACTGTTCTAGCTCTCCACGTTTCTCAGCAACTTTACTATTTTTCTCTTTATTTTTGTTGCTTTACTTTTGTGTTTGATATTTCATTTCTCACTCTTGGTCTTTTTAGTTTGTGCTCTTCATTGCGTTTTTCTTTTTATTGGAGCTTTTTATTGTCCTTGTATATTGTGTTTCTGGTTATTCCCCTGCTTAGCTACGTCCACAAATACTGTGCAAGACACATTCTCATATCAACACTTCCTTCTTGTAATTTTTTTTTTCCTTATTAGAATCTTCCTCTTTCCTCTATTCATCTCCAATTTTCTGAAACTTTCTGGAGATCAAGGTTTTCAGAATTTCCATGCAATATCTTATATATTGGATCCATGATTGTGGTTGCAAGTTTTTTCCTCCTATATTTTCGTCTCCTTTCATGTAGTAATGTTTATCTGTTTTGGTTCTTTGATCTAGAAATCTTTCATCTTAAACTTGGAAACATGTCTTCAGTCTTAGGGATCCAATGTGAGCTTTATAGAGATATCCTGATTTATAAACATGAGGTGGAATGGTTTCAATGCTTGTAAAACTTCTTTCTTTTTTCTCAGATATTTCCGTTTCTATCTTCCAGCTGAGGTTGAAGTAACAAAGTAAAATAGTCAGTCTGTTAAGAAGCTGATGGAAATAAATATAGACCAGAAGATACCTGATATATGTTTTTTTTCCCTTGGGCAGAAGAAAAAAAATAAAAGGGAGAGGAAGTTGGAAACTGGTTTGGTATTGAAAACATAGAACCTGGAAGTTAGGAGAACATATTGAAATTGCATGAAGTTTTATTGAAATGTTATTCGCTTCTTACTTATAGCTTACATAAAGCCTTCATAAACATTGTGCGTGCTTATGTGCAAGCTATATGTGATTTGGTTCTAAATTTTGCTAAAAGAACAGCTTGATGAAGTGGACATGGGAATGACATATGAGGAACTATCAGTTTACGGAAGACTACGTAAAATTTTCCGCTGTGGCCCGGTCTCAATGTTTAAAGTAAGCTTTTGAAAATTTCGAGTACATCTTTTTTTCATAAATTACTTGATACATTTAAATTCAATCTCTCGTGAACATGGGAAATCATTGCAGAACCTCTGCTATAAATGGGGTTCAAAACTTTCTCCGTCTGAGGTGGCTGATAAAGTGAGACACTTCTTCAAGTATTATTCCATTAATCGACACAAGATGACAGTCTTAACACCTTCATATCATGCTGAGGTAATTAAGTCAATGTCTAGAGCAGCTTCATAAGGACCTATTTCATTGTCACTAATATTGTATTATCATTATCAATAACGCACAAAACACTAAATCATCAGTCTTTTATGCAGAGCTATTCACCAGAGGACAACAGGTTTGACCTTCGTCAATTCCTCTACAATTCAAGATGGCCCTATCAGTTCCGCAAGATTGATGAACTTGTTAAGGAGTTGGATGGTGACAAAGTCGCCTTAAAAGAAACAAGTGAGGAGAAGGTTGGTGCTTCCCTAAATCCAGGAGGGATGGGGGTTGTAGCAGCAGGCTGCGATGATCCCAAAGCTGGCCTTTAAAATTTTTTTAAAAGCTTTTTAAGTATGCTGCTTACACACAAACTTTATATAGTTACTTTATAGAATTCAAAGGTTAAAAAAAAAAAAAGAAACTAACATGTAGATCAAGAAATTATTTCACCAAGAAGGATGGTGTCCGTCTGATGCCTAGAATTCATGGGCAAATTAAATTTCTCTTCATTGTTGCTTATTAATGTTTATTACTTTTATGTAAATTTATTGTTTTCGTTAAGAGCTGTATGTGAAACGAATTGTACCTTCCAAGGTTCGTATGGTTTGATAATAATAAGTTACAAAAGAAATTTGATTTTTGTTGTGGGTAATTAGTATTAGGCTTCTGATAGATCTAATGAGGTTGTCTGAATTCAAGATGTTATATATAATATGCTTTAGCCAATTTCAATGAATGTGATTCGATACCACTCTATGAAGCTTGGTTGACCATTATTAAGAAGCTTTTTATTATAAATGGTTTCCTACAAATTATGTCTCTTGAATTTGAATGTTTACATCAATACACAAATCAAACCTTAATGTTTACTAGTATTCAATATAACCCTCATGCATTCAACTTCTAATTTAATCAAAACTCAAAATTTTTTTTATTATTTTAATATCTGAAATGGGACTTGTCACTGTCAATTTTAAGCTCAGCTATAGAGTCCCACCACCACCCACTATTTCTTAATTGTCCTATTTGCCTTCCGCTCCTCCTGTTCGTCGACTCTGTTGGGATGATTCTGTCCCGTGTCACTTCTCTGTAATTTTTTACTTTTGAGCCTATGCTCCGCCCCTCGCCTTTTTTCATTCTTGTGTATTGCTCAAGAGAAGCGGGTATAAGGAGTTTAATTGATTTGAAGTATTTATT
>JANIHY010000210.1:45595960-45609202 GCA_027479065.1 Erythroxylum brevipes
GTGTATATGCATGAGTTGGGTGAACCATCGATGATGGTTTCTCATTGAGTTCGCAAACTCACCCAACATTGCAATATTTTTCAGGGCAGCGTTAGTAGAATTCCTAGCTCCGGATTGTTAGAGTCTTCTCTGCCTTGTGGATCTTCGGCAAGAGAAGTTATAGCGCAAAGGTGGGTCAGCTGGGACGATTGTTTTGAGGATGACTTAGTATAGACGTTTGTATCAGTTTCCCTTTTGGGATATTGTATTAGACTGTGGGGAACTGATAGACTTGTCTATATTTTGGATTGATTTTTATGAAATGAAAGATTATTGTGGTTTTAAATTTTAGTGATTTCCATATTATGGATTTTATTGTATTGATGCCATGCGAGTATTTAGAGATTGTTTCGTTAGTAGTGTTGCCTTGCTGTGGGATATGCGTCGGAAAGACCCACGGGCGTCCCGGTGTGTACCCTACGGTAAGGGGGCGCTACAGTTAATGGTTATAACTCGAGAGAGAGTAATTAACCCTAGGATAGTCTAGAATCAACAATCAAATAATTCATAATTAGTTAGGTTAGCATTAAAGATAGGCAAAATTCTCTTTCTTTCAATTGGTAATTTCCTTTGGTTGATTCTTGGGTGTGTTGCAAATTGCTTAATAATTAGTATTTTCATATTTGATCCTTAATCTGATCGATTGAATTAAATTGTCATATTAGTTTTATTGCATCTTAAATTTCTGTTACTTGTTTTGGCCTCAGATTTTATGATTAGATTAGTTCCCTCCTCATGATATCGACACCTTTGGTACTATGCTAACGAACCATGCACTTGTGGATTATGAAGGGTTAATAATTGAAAGTTACACATAACCAAACCCTAGTCAAATTTTGGCGCCACTATTGGGGAGGCATATATTAGTTTAATTCTTATAGTCTAAGACTTTTTCACCATCTTTTGAAAATAGAAATGTAGGAAGTTTGGGTGAAAAGTCAAAAACACATTAATTTGGACATTATAAGACAACGATGGAGAATCTAGAAAATTAGATATCAAGAAGAGATGAAAAGAATGATCATGAAGGATGTATATTATAGGGAGCAATTGACTCTTGCGGATTTCAATGAGCACCAACTTAGTTGCAGAAATCACCATCCTTATATGAACCATACGCTTCAGGGTAGTAGAATCACCCAGATTTCTATTGGTCCAATAACGTAAGTACTCACATGGCACATCAAGACCTATTTGAATTTCAGCAAGATGAATCTAGTTTATGAGATTCCAAATTGGACAAAATTATGGATAAGCTAATAGACATGGAAGAGACCCAGAAGAGACTAAAAGAACAAATTGATCAAGTAATAGAAAATCATGCCTCTTCTATTCAAAACCTGGAGATATAAGTGAGACAACTTTCTCATGAATTTTGTAAGAGAAATGTGGAAGACTCTCTGAGCACTATGGAATTACGTCAATAAGAGCAATATGAGGTTATCATAATTAAGAATGGGGAAAAGCTAGAAGAATCACTGGAATACTAAGCTGAATCCTATCTTGTAGAAGACCAAGAGACAAGGAAAAATGATGAAGAAAAGAATGTCGACCCTCCCTATTATCCATCAGTTCTTGATATACCATGCTTGAACATCAAAAAAACTAGGCTAGATTTCCATGAAGAGAACCTCGTCATTCGGATTAATGATGACCAAGTGATATTTAACATGAATGATGTATTAAAGAATTTGAATGAGGGCAACTCATTTAGAAAAATTGATATGCTCAAATCTTTGACGGAACGAGAGGACGAAGAATAGTTGAGAACGGACATTAAGTTTGAAGAAGCTATGGAAGTCTCTGTTCAAAAAGATAAAGAAGAAAAGGAGATAAGGGTGAATACCAAAAAGAGAGTAACTCACCATCTTACTGAGCAAACTACTATATTCCATGAAAGATTTAGGGAGTTTTGTTATTCCTTATTTTGTTAACAGTTTGCTCAAAAAAAGGACATTACTAAGCTTAATTGGTTTTCATAATTTTATCAATATTTCCCTTTTGATCATTTTGCAATTTGTAGCTTACTTACAAGCTACAAAACTGATGTTGAATGAAAAGGGTGGAACCAAGCCGCTCTTAATTGATCCTGATTGAGTTTTCAACGTTACAAGGTCAAGCTAATAACCATGAATTAGCATGTTTACAGTAGATTTAAATTGTTATGCAATTAAAGTTGTTTCATTTCTATAAATAAATATCAATGATTTGTAATGCATTGCCCTATTAATTCTCTTACTCTCTTTGAATCAATTATAAGATAGGAAAGCTAGCTCGATATCAAGCGCATTTAATCTCTGCCTTAGACACATCACCACCTCAGTCACCATGATGGTTTCATGTTCTAACGATTTTCTTTTCATTTTTGTTAGTATTTTGTTCGTTTGCCTTCCGTATATTGTGTCATTCCCCCTTATATGCTTGTATGTACCCTTCTCAAATTGAGAACAATGTGTTTGTTCAAGTGTGGAGAGGGTTGGAGGTCTTGTTTTGACTGTGAATTTTGCATATTATTATATTAGTGTGTTTAGGTTACATATTGTGAATTGTATGAATGCATTGATGGTTAAGGCTTAAAAAAGGTTATAATGTGTGCCTTCGCGTAAAATGTGTGCCTTCGCGTAAAAAAGGCTATAATGACATTCCAACCAAGCAGCTTAATAATAACATGACTTAGTTGAGTAACCGAATCAATATTCATCACAAATGTTTGCCTCCACATAAAAAGACTAGGTTCATGTCCTTAAAGAAAAACCAACAAAATGAATGTTTTCAAATTAAAAAAAAAAAGCCTACTAAACTTGTTAGTAGCTTGATTTTTCATGAAAACCTAGTGAGGAATAGCTAAACTTTTGTTTTGACTGAATGATTATCAATGTGTATGTGCAAGTGATAGAGGTGACTAGACTTAATATTAAAATTTTGGTTAGTTTGTATATTTAGTACAAGGGGTTTAGATGTAGATTTTGCTTGTTAATAAGTTAGAATGACTTGAAGGATTATGTTTACAATTAAATTTTTTTCGCTAAGTTAAAGTCATTGTCTCATTATTGCATATGCGTGTTTTATGTTTTCTCGATTTGTTTGTTTTTTTGTTTGTTTGAGGACAAGTGACCATTTAAGTGTGGGAATATTGATAACTGTAAATTTCATCGTGTTTTATGGCATAATTTGATATGTATTTAGCTGTTAATTCAATTATTTAGTATATGTTTAGGTTAGACTTGTGTTATTTTGTTAATTATTTATTTTTAAGTGTTTTATGGGTTATTACAAATTTTTGATCTTAAATATTATGTCTTTGAGGTACCTTGATGTGTTTGTTAATGTTTCAGTGTTGGGCCTCATTTTCGAAGTCCAATAATCGTTCTGATAGTAAACAATTCCGACGTTTGGGTTACGATACCTATTACGAGGCTCTAATTTTCTGAAAATTTTCAAACTTCTAAAAATTCTAGCTTCAATAGTGGCAGGTTCACCACGAAGAAAGTCTAGCTTCGCCGCAACGAAGTATAAAGGTTAAACAAAATGACCCTTCAAGAAAAGTACGCTGTGGTGAAAGTCTGGCTTTACGGCAGCAAGTCCCCCAATTTTTGACGCAGAAACCCTTTAGGAAAGGTTCGTCGTGGCGTACTCTAGGCCTCGTCGTGGCGAAACCTTCGGATCAAACCCATACCACCAACATTCAACACAAAACATACATACATTCATACAATTCTTTCTACACAACCATTTTAACAAGGAAAATTAACTTTGAACATATACAAACAAAAATTCTTCAATTCATCATTTCATTACTAAAGCAAAAGAGCTTGAAAAACTTTATTTACATATCAAAAGCCACACTATTGGCTTATTACAGAATACAAAATGCACATGATACAATTAGATTCTTATGTTCAATATAGTTCTAATTACCAAAAGTTTCTGAACTAACTTAATTACTAAATGTAGCTATCTTGGAGTTGCCAAATGCCTTGCAAGGTTCACAATTCTCTTGTTCTACTTTTTATTCACTTGTGGAGTGGAAGGTAATGGGGTGAGTTGTGAAGATCATTAGCTTATACGTTTATAGCCATTGGCAATGAGCCATACAATTCAAGCATATACATATATATATTCATTCATATACATCTATAATTTATTTTAGCTAGCAAATCAACCATCCACAAATTCTAACTCAAATATTCATAGTCAAGGATGCTATCACTTAAAACACATGATATACATTTAAGAATCAAAACATAACATTCAATTATGTATCATACTTGACAATTCAAAGATGCAATGCATAAACAAATGACTCGAGAGTTTCGTGGAACAGAAGGGATAAACCGAAGTTTATACTGTGAACAAAACAAGTTTGATTTATTAAGATCTCGTGGCCTTAAACGGGCAACCGGGAGAAGGCTATAAGTCAATATGCACGTGACTAATGAAACGTTCCTCTCTTGCCCAAACACAATCAAATTTCAATGCTTAACTCATTTCACACGTATTCATACTTTTCATGCTCATCATGCTTTCTTATCTTTTCATTCATACAAAATGACATGACATATTTCAATGGCAAAACTTAATCATAATTCATAAATCACAATGCATTTTCAACAATCATAATAATTCACTATCAAGCAAGTTAACATACAATATACATGCATTCAATTTAAACTTGCCTATATTACATAATGAACATAAATATATTACCCACATTGAAATCCTTGCTTATAAACTTGCTCAAAGAGACCTCTCCCCTTGCTCCTCTTGCCTTCCTTGATTTCCTTTAACAATGATAAAAAACTCCATTCAATAGGAATACAATTTGAGGTCCCATATATAGCATATTCACTAAGATAAATTTTAGATACTCAAACTCTTTCAAAAGTCCCAACCTTTGGGTCAATTTTTCATGATCATTCCGATCAGGTAAATGAAGAAATTTGATAAGACTTCCTTCTAAAGAAATGTTCTTCATTATCTTAAGTTTCTAATGCCACCAAAATCATTCAATTTGGCTTAATAATCGAAAAGTTATACCCCAAATATTTTTGGGATGTTCTTAAGCTGAAACAGTAATCTATGCTCAAATTCCATCCAAAAATTGAAATTTTTAGAGACTGAATTAGACCTCAATTTCTTCAAAAAAAATTGTAGCCCTGTGTCTCTAGTTTACTCCAAATAAAAAATCACTCCATTTTACTTCTAACGATCACCAAAACATGCTGCATTCATCAAACCAAGAACAATGATGCTTGTACTTACTTGTTTACCTAAAGCTTCTTTAATCACCATGAACCCTAACTTAGAAATCCCTAAAAATCAAACATGACTCTTTAGCTCTTTCTTTCTTCCAACACAAATCCCACACAAATCCATTTTTCTAAACCTTTTTCTAACAGAGCAAGGAGGAGAGATGATTACCTTAGCAAATCATTTTCCTTCTCCTCCTTTCCACGTTTTTTTCACTATTTTCTCTTCTTCTCTCCCTCTCATGATGCTTCCCTTCTTTTTCTTAAACAAGACCACATCTTAGTCTTGTCCTTCCAAAAATACCCCCCCTCTCTTTTGCTCTTCCCATTTTGCCTCTTCTTTTATTTACCTCCTAACTCTTTTAATCTTCTTAAATACCATATTAATTCTAACTTAAGTTAAATCTTTTCATCTAATTTCAAAATTTTATTTATGCCCATCAAATTAATAACTCGATTCTAAAAATAATGAAATGAATAAATCAATAATAATTGAAAAATTTTAGGGTCCAACATTCAGGGTCAACATCGAAGAACAAAGGAGTTTCAGAGACATTTAGGTCGAAACAATGGCCCACAATTGTGGCATATCAAGTCATGATCGTGACAGAATCTTCAGATTTGGCCCACGATTGTGACCTACATGCTACAATCGTGACAGAAGGCTCATATGTGAGCCACGATCGTGACCTACATCAGGTGGACGTGTAGATACTCACAAATGTCAAGTTTCGAAAGATTTTTTGGATCTTTCGGATCCTAAAAAATCCTAGGGATACCCCAAATACAAAAGGATATATAAAAAGAAAAAAAGAGGCAGAAAGAGGAGCTTTTGCATAAGCCACCTTGAGAAACCCTAGAGAGAGATCGTTGAGAGATAGAAGAAGAAAAGAAGAAAGAGAGAAAAGGAAAAAAAGCTGACTCAAAGTATTTCCCAAATCAGAGAATTCTAACGTCATTGCCTCCCATCATCCATTTAGTTTGTATTTTCTTTTATTTTCAGTTTTATTATTGTATAGAATTGGATTGAATAGTTGATGATAGAATCTAGAATATCGAAGATGTTTTAAACTCATATTCGAAATTTTATGAATTAATGAGATTTTGATTGTTTATGTGTTTATTGGAGAATGTTGTGATTTGATTCTATGATTGCATAATTCGACAATAAATTGAGGGTGTGAATCAAATGATAAACAATTAAATTGGACTAACGAGAGTTAGATAATTTAATAAAAACCAGAATTGAATCAGATCGAGAATTTGTGTGAAGAGAGATCTTGTATAAATTTATGATAGTTTATTAGAGAACTTTAGAACTAATTAGGGTTTTAGATAGATTGTGAATTGAGATATTGCAACCTCCATAATTTGATTAAAGTTTATGATTTAAGGTTAATAGTTATAACTCAAGAGAGAGTAATCAACCCTAGGATAGTCTAGAACTAATAATCCAATAATTCATAACCAGTAAGGCTAGCATTAAAGATAGATAAAATTCTCTTATCTCAATTGGTGATTTTCTTCGGTTGATTCTTGGATGTGTTGCAAATTGTTTAATAATTAATAGTTTCGTTGCATCATGAATTTTTGTTATTTGTTCTGGCCTTAGATTTTAAGATTAGATTAATTTCTTTCCTGTGGATTCAACACCTTTGGTACTACGCTAACGAATTGTGCACTTGCAGATTATCGATAACTAATAATTAAAACTTACGCACAATTAAAGCATGATCACATCTTATGTAGAAGAAGTAACGCAATACGTTTAGTTAATAGAGATGATGTTTGTTTGTATTTGGAAGTCCAAAATAAGTTGCCCTATTTGTCTTCCTTATATCTTATACTCCCTCTTTTGGTACTTTGACACTTCCTATTATTATTATCTAGTTCACTAGAAGCTTGTCTTTCTCATTTCCATTATTTTCTTTTCTTTCCTTTTTTTTTTTTTTTCTCTTCTTGATAAAGCTCCCAATTTTTTCTTGTATGTCATCATTGTTAGAGATGGGAGGGTAATGTGGGATCACAAAATTGGTCCCCCGAAAGGATATGATTTTGTTTATTTCCGTAATCAACAAGCTGCTACACTTCAGAAGGTTGATAAAAGAACTTTTAGTTATAGATCATATTTTTCTCTAACCATAATGGGCCAATATTAACAGAGTACCTGTGAAACTTGTGAACATAAAGAACCCGACCAACAAAATAAATGAGGGCATCGCAGGGAAAGCCAAAGGAGGGAAAATCACAGCCAATATAAAAACTATTCAATGACTAATAACATCGAAAAAATGAAGCAAAAAAAATATCAAGACATACAAAACCAAACAACAGCAACCACCCGCGTAGTACCTGTGATTCAGAATCATCAGTGGTCGACGCAAGTTCGGTTTAAGAAAATGGAGAGCAGCGAGCGAGAGGCGCAACGAGTAGAAAGCAAATTTTGTGGAGCGTGGAGCTAGGATTGGGTTGCGAAGTGTGCCGTGCAGTGTAGAGGGTACAAGAGTAAATCTATACAAACAAAGTTTCGTTTTTAATAGCACGGAGCAGTTTGCCTCCCATCTCGTGTTAGGTTAAGTTAGGTTAGGGTAGCCCAGCCTGGCCTTCGACACGGATGAGATGAGATGAGATCCAGAAATAAAGTTAACTAACCTTCACCTTCCTGTCACTTCCATATTGGTATCCTGTCCTGCCCCTTGTCACCTTCCTCCTCTAATTTTTTCCTTCCTAATCTTACCTTTACCATTTCATGCCATAGCTCAGCACACTTACACTCACACTCTCACCGCCAAGCAGCAGTCGTGAAATATCCTAAGCATGCCAGGTCTCGTCTCCGTCAAAACTCCACCTGACGCTCCACAGCTTAGCATTTCCGTACCTGAACCCCAAACCCAAACCCAAACCCAAACCCGACCCGAATCCTCCGTCCCTAGAACTCCCAACAAGAAACCCCCTTCTCCATCGCCTTCCCGATCCAAGCCCTCCCCTACCCGCTCCGCCAAAAAACCGCCTCCCGACTCCCCCCTCCTCTCAGATGCTTCCCTCGACAACCCCGATCTCGGCCCCTTCCTCCTGAAGCTCGCCCGTGACACCATCGCCTCCGGGGAAGGTCCCTCTAAGGCCCTCGACTACGCCATCCGCGCCTCCAAATCCTTTGAGCGCTGCGCCGTCGACGGAGAGCCTAGTCTCGATCTCGTCATGAGCTTACACGTGTTAGCCGCTATCTACTGCAGTCTGGGGAGGTTCGAGGAGGCCGTGCCGGTGCTGGAGAGGGCGATCACGGTGCCGGACTTGCAGAGAGGGATGGATCACGCTCTCGCGGCTTTTTCGGGGCACATGCAGCTGGGGGACACCTACTCCATGATAGGTCAGCTGGATAAATCGATTGCGTCCTATGAGGAGGGGCTTAAGATTCAGATCGACGCTTTGGGAGATACTGATCCCAGAGTTGGAGAGACTTCCAGGTTCTTTCTTTTTTTAACCTTAATTTGCTTAGAGTTTGGGTGGTTGTGTCACTTAATGTCCGGTCTTAACTGTATGACCGTTAAACTAAGGTTGGGATCTGGAAAGGATCTTAACGATAACAATGTGAGCCCATATTTTCAGCGAAAGATTTAGCATTTGTTGTCACTGGCGAGAGTTTTACGGAGAGTTGACTTCTGAAAGATTTAACAACTGCACTTAGTTATTTGTTCTTCTGGTGTTACACTTTTGTATATCGAGACTTCATTGTTTTCATCTTAGTTAAGCAAACTTTGAAATGTTAGATTGTTTTCTTTATAAAGAAATAGAAATAGTTTCTCTCAATTGATCTTAATAAAATATGTTTTTGAATTCAATTTCTCACTCATCCCAATCGAACATTATTGTGGAATATGAATAAATTGGACAATCCTATTCTTATGATGTGAGACTTCAGTTCTTGTTGAATAGGGCCACCAAGGATCATTGAAATTTAACTGTATCTTCCGTCAAAGTCTAGTTTTCCTAGCTATGTCTAAATTGGTTTGTCAAACTCAATTTAACCACGTAATTTGGAAATGGCAGGTACTTGGCAGAAGCACATGTTCAAGCCATGAACTTCGATAGAGCTGAAGAATTGTGTAAGAAGACTTTGGATATCCACCGTGCTCATAGCGAGCCAGCATCTATCGAAGAAGCAGCAGACCGTCGCCTGATGGCCCTCGTTTGTGAGGCAAAGGGAGATTATGAGGCTGCCCTTGAACACCTTGTCCTTGCAAGCATGGCAATGATTGCAAATGGACAAGACATTGAGGTTGCTGCAATTGATGTCAGCATTGGAAATATTTACATGTCTCTATGCCGCTTTGATGAGGCTGTCTTCTCCTACCAGAAAGCTCTCACTGTTTTCAAGTCATCAAAAGGTGACAACCATCCCTCAGTTGCGTCTGTCTTTGTACGGCTTGCTGATTTGTACCACAAAACTGGAAAGCTTCGAGAGTCCAAGTCTTATTGTGAAAATGCTTCGAGGATATATGCAAAACCAGTGCCTGGAACAACTGCGGAAGAAATTGCTTGTGGATTAACTGAGATTTCAGCCATTTATGAGTCTGTGGATGAGCCAGAAGAGGCATTGAAGCTCTTGCAGAAGGCAATTAAGTTATTGGAGGATAAGCCTGGACAGCAAAGCACTATTGCAGGAATTGAAGCTCGGATGGGAGTGATGTTTTATATGGTCGGAAGGTATGAAGATGCAAGGAACTCTTTTGAAAGTGCTGTTTCTAAACTCAGGGCCAGTGGAGAGAGGAAATCAGCCTTCTTTGGGGTTGTGTTGAACCAGATGGGATTAGCCTGTGTGCAATTGTTCAAGATAGATGAGGCTGCTGAGTTGTTCGAGGAAGCGAGGGCCATACTGGAACAGGAGTGTGGCCCATGTCATCAAGATACAATTGGAGTCTATAGTAATCTTGCTGCAACTTATGATGCTATGGGAAGGTAATTATTCTACATGTGAATAAGTTCATGTTTGGCCTTAAAGCTATTGTAATTGTTTCTGGTTTATCTGCTTGGAAGGATATTTTTGGTCTCTGGAGATAATTACTAAATTTTCTTTCTTCATGAAGCCTACCTTTTGGTTCCGCATTTGTCTCACCTCTCTTCTCCTGAGTTAACAAGATGACTAAACCAATTTGATGTTTAACTGGTGATGGAGATAAATTTTTGTGTTTTTATTAATACACTACAACTCTTGTTCGTCATGGCTTGAGAAATGAGAAGCGTTTGACTGCTCCAATTGGGCCATTCTTTATTTGACTCTTATGCATTTCGGATTACAGGGTTGAAGATGCCATTGAGATATTGGAGTATGTTCTTAAGTTGAGAGAGGAGAAGCTAGGAATTGCAAATCCTGATTTTGAGGATGAGAAGGGTAGGCTAGCTGAGCTATTGAAAGAAGCTGGCAGAGCTCGCAACAAGAAGGCAAAATCACTGGAAAATCTTATAGATCCCAACTCGAAGAGGACAAAGAAAGAGTCCACAAGGAGGTGGCCTGGTTTGGGTTTTAGGATTTGAGATTTTTTTTTTTCTCCTCGTACTAGTTTCACACGTGCACATTCTGTAACATAAAAGGTCATGTATAGTGCCATGGTTGTAATCTGGTGAGTTTTATTCTATTTCTTGTGCTCTGAAATCCCAACTTGCTTGCCCCTTTAAATTGTTGTGTTGATTGCCTGTGTTGTGACTTCCAAGTTCAATGGGGAGAATGCTCATGTGAGCAAATAAATTGTATCTGCTGACTTTCAATTATGCATTTCTCAAATAACTACCTTGATAGTTTAAGCTAACAGGGCCAATAGATCGGATTTAGGATTTGGTATAGGACATTGATAATCCAGTTTCACAACTAGGAAGTTACCAGTATGAAACATGAAAGGATAGTATACCTTGGCAGGCTTTACTTGAAGGGAAAGATGTTGTAAACCGTTATGGGAGGTTCAAGGAAATTAGATATTAAACAAAATATAGAATGCATTTGGGATAGGTACCGTGAAAGAAAATTCCAACTTCTCAAATGCCAAATTACAATGTCTTAGGCCATCTCCAACCAAGACACCAAAACACCAAATTTGGTGTTTTGGTGCAAAATTTTTACTCCAACCAAGACACCAAAAGTACCACCAAATTTGGTGTAATGAATAGTATCACACCAAATTTGGTGTGATACTATTCATTACACCAAATTTGGTAAAAGACAACTTAACCCATGTACTTTTTATGCTTTTCCTTTTATATCCCTTTCACAAATTGATTTATTTTCATAATTGGCTAAATAATTAAATTTAACTTATTTATTACTTTACACAAAATATATCATTACAAAGATCTCATTGAGACGTTTAAAACGAGACTAATATTGAATATAATAATAAATTTATTTTTAATATTTATTTTTAATTCTTATTTATAAGTGTTATAAATTCATTAATAAAATATGTAAGAATAAAAAGTAAATTTGAAATAAAAAGTACATAAATTTAAACCACACAATTGATTTTAAAAATTAAAACTCAACATAAATATTTGAAATTACATCTAGACTTAAATAAATTACAACGGAAATCAGACCCGAGATTATAAGCAAACTAAAATAACAACAATAAACTTAAAAATAAAACTAAAACACTTGAAATATTAATGTAACATAGATAATTAATAATTTGGAAGGTCATCCCCATTTCCTCCAAAATCAAAATATTGGCTAAAGCCACTAGATGAGCCAGCTCCTCCTTGCGGTTCTCCTTCTTGAGCTCTTTTGGTAAAAATTTTCATCTGCTCATTTCTGAAAGCCTCACGCATCACTGGATCTTTGATGGAATTCAAATCTTTGCATAAAATTTTGTTATCTTCTCGTCTTTGACGCAGCTCTAATTTTTTTGCCTCATTTTGAGCTCGTAACAATTGAAGTTCATAATTTTTTTCAAGAAGAGATTGACTTTCATGAAACATTCCTTTGATTTCTTTATTCATAGACATAAAAAGTTGTTTCATTTCCTCATTTTGTTGCTTTTTCATTTTTTCTTTCTTCTTCCCAATAGGACGATCAACTTCATCATTTCTTTCAATAAATGGATCTTCAGCTTCAAAATCATTATTTAAATCAATACAAAATGATGATGATCCAATTGACTTATCTGATTTATGAGATTCGGATGGTGACATTTCATTGCATTTGGATCGTTTTCGATGACCAGACGCTTTCTCTCTGCTAGTATCAGCATATTTCTCCATGTTTTTTAAAATTGGCCATACATGATCATATTTGAAACCTCTCTGATATTTGGGTTCTTGCATGAGCAAATCTTTTGCTTTCTCAAACTGTAAGACAATAATGTAGCTTAAATTAGATGTTAGGGTATAAATCAAACGTATTTCAATTCATACAAAGAAAAATAAATAAATAAAGCACTTACAATATCTTGTTCAGAAGCACCGCTTGGATTCAAGTTTTCAATTTGTCGAACACATCCTCTGAATTTTCCAATAGCTGTCATTATTGTTTGCCATCGAGCTTGTAAAGATCTCCAAGGTCGAATAGTAGTGATATGACTCGGCAGCATTTGATGGTACTCAGTTGTGATGCGAGACCAAAACTGAGCCATAGATTGATCTCTACCTGTGACTGGGTCTTGAGAAATATTAAGATAGACATGGCACAGGACTCGATCTTCTTCAACTGAATATGATACACTACGAGAGGTATTTGAAGGCTTTTCCCCAAAATTAGAGCTTGCCATTTTTCGGATAGGTTTGAAAGAGTGACGATAGGTTTGAAAGAGTGCAGAGAATAGGATTTCAAAGAGAGTTATACAAACGAGAGTTTCAGTTTAGTATAACTAACAAACTATTTATAGAAATGTTGTGGATAGGATACGAATACCAATTAACGGTTGAGATGAATGCAATCTAATCCAACGGATGGGAAGAGATAGAGTTA
>JANIHY010000210.1:45669005-45679141 GCA_027479065.1 Erythroxylum brevipes
AGTACTGGAAGATGTTAATTAGAAGTTTAACAATTCTTAAAGACAAAATAATAAATAAAGTTTAATACCTAATATTCCATTACACAGTAAAAGAAATAATTTTATTTTAGATTCCAAGTGACATTAGACTCAGGAGATCTAATAAAAGAGTTCCTAATGTCTAGATTCCCAAGAAGCCTCCTTGGATGTTTTAAGCCATCAATTGAAACAGTTAAAGATCTTCCCACATGGTTTGATTTATTGATACCCTCTTTCAACAACTTATTTTTTTTAAAGAAATTTGTGGAGGATACAGTGAACGATTTTCCAAATACAGTATGGATGACAGTATTAGATGAACCACACATAGCATACATTTCAACTAATGAGCAAATAGTATAGAATAGTCCAAGCTAAACCAAATGGCATAAGGAACTCAAATTCAAACACATGCATACTCGACTGATAAACTCCATCATCATCACCATGAACAGATATAGTTTTTGCAATGGACCACTATTCCAAAACAATCGATTTCCATAATCCTATACCAACCATCGAGACATCACTACCTTCTCTATTTCCATCTATGTTGTCTTAAAGATTCGAGAAAGCTTAACATAACATATAGTATATAAAATCAGATGTTTATATAATAAATTTATAATAAAAATGAGATACAAATAATAAAGAAAGAGAGGTAGGTCAAATGATACTAAAAACCTTGAAGAAGAAGATCAAACATGGAAGGAGAAGGGTGATTAGTGTTTGATAAGGAAATTTGTTCTTAATTAGGGATAATTTTTCCACATTCCTCCTAGTGGAATGATTGATAAGGAGATTTATTTGTATTGTTAATATTTGAGCTACGTTAATGTGGAATGTTGATGTTTGACTTATGTTAATGCAGAATGTTGATGTTTGACTTATGTTTATGTTGATTGTTGATGTTTAAGTTATATTTATGCATACTGTTGATATTTGACTTATGTTTGTGCATAATGTTGATATTTGATTTATAGAGTTATATTTATGCATACTGTTGATATTTGACTTATGTTTGTGCATAATGTTGATATTTGAGTTATAGATATTCAATATAATGACACCTGGTAGAAACAAAGGAAAGAAGTTGGCAACTTTCGAAATTGCTCCTTCCCCTTAACAATTAGATCAATTCGACCTTATCCAATAATAATCGCCAACTTCATCCACCAATGAAGCAAGTATGCAACAACCTTTATCTACCTCAACTAGTGTTGAGGGGATCTTCAAGTTTGTTAATCTTTACCCCTTATAATTAGAGTTATGTTCAAATATATATTTACATGTTTAATGTATTTTTTCTTGTCATTATTCTTTTATTGTCAGGTTTTAATACTGTTATTATAAAAAGAAAAGATAGAGATATCATTAAAGGTTCTATGTTGCAATGCGTGAATGTTACAATAAACAACAAGTTATTTATGCATATTGATACCTCGCAAGGTCATCCTGTTGACAAGATTCAATCAACAAAATTATCTATTAAGTTAAAAGTCATTTTCAGGACTGAATATCCTTGCCTTCAGGATACTAAGCAGTTGAAGCAAGACAACTTGCAACAGAATGCTTTGGACAAAGTTTTGACAATTTTTCAATTTATTTAATTATATGTAAATTTGTTTTACTTATTTAAAGATTAATTTAATTTTTACTTGTTGTTCACAAATAAAGCTTAATATTGTTGATATCGAGAACCTTGAAGTTTCAAACTATGTGAGTTCACTATTGAAACAAAGGGTCAAGGATCATCGTTATCGACTATATAAATATGACAAATCTTTTCTTTTAGATGAGGAGGTAAGGAGACATGTTCCTGAACGGGTAACTCCAACAAACTGAAGCCAAATGTGTGATCATGTTAAGGTTTGTCTTCTTTCTCTTCACATTTTCTTCCATTAATCTTGTTACGCAATTTCATGATTTTTTCTTTTCTTTATTAGGAAAGTGTGAGAAAGTCAAGGTTAACAAAAAAAAAATGAAAACTCCTCACAACACCAACTCCAAATCTTTTGTTGTCGTACGAAATAAATTGTGGTTTCTTTGATTAGAACTTATAATTATATTAGGAAATACATTATTACTTATTGTATTTCATTTTTTCATAAAACAAAGTCAAAATAAACTACATGGAAAAGAGTGTGATAGGATCACACTTTACAAATTGACATACTACAAGAAAAGTGAAGGTTGGATGTTTGAAGATATGCAAAATAATTATGTAATCATAAATTTTTAATTTTATTTATTTATGTAGTACTAACTAATATATTTAAATTAAATATTGATTTTGCTTTTTAAATTTTAGAATAAGATGGAAGAGTTGTTACAAAGATCACTATCTGACAAAAATCAGTCAAACGTAGATGGCATTTGCAGGAACGTGCTTAGTACAAAATTTGGCTATATCAAAGATCTTGAGTTTGGCCCTAAGCCAACTACTTTATCCTCATCAAAACCAGCATATGTTGACTGTCTTCAAGAGAAGAATAAGTCACTTAAGACCAAATTAGAAAGTAATGAGCAAATGTTAGAATGTAATGAACAAAAATTGGCCAAGCTTGGAAAGATGGTGCTCAAATTATGTAAGTAGTTGTGATAATAAAAACAAGTCTTAATTTGCACATAAGTATTTTTGTTAATGTTTGTAATTAACATTTAATGATATTTAATTATTTATATAAAATGATTCTTATTTCTAACTATTTTTAATTATATTTTCGTACAATAAATTATAAAACAAAAAATCAAAATATTACAAATAATAACATGGATTAAAAATGTGACCAATAATTATAATTAATATGATAAAATTTTAGCAATAATGTTTATTAAAAAATCAAAAACATAACTAAAATGATTTGGCCACCTTTCTAAAATCATCACCAAAACTTTTCAACTGCATTTTGGGAAATGTCGCTAATAAGTTTTGGCTCCATTTTATAAAACGTAGCTAAAAAATTTTGCTACGAAAATACAATCGTCGCAAATAATTTTTGGCGACGATAAAACTCTACATTTGAAGTAACATAGCTAATAATATTTAGCTAAAAAAAAGCGTAACAAAATATCATTGACGACAATTTTGCACTTTTTTTGGTACGTATTCTGCTCGTTGTGAAATATAATTCGTGACAAATTGGTAAACAAGTCGCCTATAATATTTTGCTACCAAATTTTTGCAACAATTAGTTGACAATTTATTATCGCCGCAAAATAGTTTCAAAGATGAATTAGTTAGTTTTAGCGACAAGAATTCATTCTGTTGCAGTGACAGATGACATTAGTGTATTATGACAGTATAGGTAGATATTTCTCTACGTCTATTAATATTGAGAGCCATTTCATTTTCAGAAAATGATGAACACTTTGTTTTATTCTGATGGAAATCCTATGGATTGTCTAATCCGTCCATAGGATTTCCATTGAATTCATCTCTTTTCTTAACTTTAAGAACATATATTAGAAATGCCCTTATTCAGAGAAGATATGCTGATACTAGTTGGCTTGTTTGTCCAGTTGAAGGTGTAACTCGATTGGCCTATTAAAAGGATTTTGTCTTCTTTATGCTTTCTTTACCGAGCTTGGAGTCTGATATGCTGGACCAGAAAGTTAGTCTAAAACTGGTTTCGAAAGGACTTTTAAGCACAATTTTGGGCTATGCAAGTTAAGTTTGTGAAGAACCCAAACGAATTGAATATGATTATCAAGTTCGATCACTGAATAAGGGGTTTGAATGAACTCCAACGGAATTTTGTCTGTCAGGATTAAAGCTAAAAGTTGGCCCGAGTCTCCCCATTTTTAACACGATTGAACTAGGTCCCTGCAATCGTCCATACGCTCCATTTCATATAAATCTGATCAAGAAGTATACGTTGCAACTGACGTGAAACACCAAATGCATGTTTTGTTCACATCCCAGCGATGACGCACCTGCACTCAAGGACCATAACAAATGTCTTGTGATTCAACGGTAAGAAGCGTGCGTATCAACGCAACAAAATTCTGAGATCACAGGTTCAAATGACAAAATCTGCGCTTGACGATCAAAGGGGACAATACTAATTTACTTGGTTGAGGTTTAGTAACAAAATCCTCTAACCTAACCAAACCACGTATAATAAGCACAATAACTCATCCTCGTAATCTTTAATTAAAATTCTTCACAGAACAATATGGTCCTTCATAAAAAGAGAGATGATGTCTCGCAAATAAGATTTCAGTACGCACCTGACTCGTAGATGTGGAAATGAGTGTTAGAAATCAGGCACCATGTTTTAACCAAAATTGGATTGCCGCAAAACGGTGGCCGGCTGGCATTACATGCATTCAATGAAAACTAATAAATATCTTGCCTTCCTAGACATCAAAATCCAAGAACGAAGAAGAGAGTAATTAATGATGCTTTTCAGGTCAACATGTCTGAAACCCCATTTTACCCTTCACAAAACATTGGCCAATCTGTATTTTCAATGCATCCAAGATCAATCATGGTTTTTTCTGGTAGAGTTTGTTATGAAAGGACTAAGGTCAGCAATGCAACTCACCTGACAGACTATTAAACCTCAGATACCTAGATTTGGATAACCTAGAATTGAATTCATAATTCGCATTTTCTGTGAAAAGAGAAAGAAACCATTTCTCCTTCACCCACACCGCCTCAAGTTTGAAGTTATATATAGTTAGTGTTTTGAGAATCTTGTTAAAAGTGCCCACTCTCTCATTTCTTCTGTCTTCTTCACTTTAGCATTCAGTGCTTACTAGACCGATTCACTCCCAAGTGTTATTAATGTCATGCAGGTGACAAAACTGTTGTGGATTTACTTTCAGTTAGTTATTAGACCACGGAACTGCCTCTCTTTTGGTTCATCCCTTATAAATGAGACATCTTCTTATCCATCTTTATCCATAAATGAGTCTCAACACAAACACAACTAGCGACAGTTCTCTCTAGCTTTCGCTTTCCCTTGCTCTGTGTCAACCTGTTAGCACAAATCATGGTTGGTAAGGACACTGCCAGGAATGTGGTTGGTATCATTGGTATGTTGTTCTCTTTTCATGCTTCGTTCTTCTTTTTGGGTTCAAAGGAGGAGTAAGAAAGCAGCTACTGAGGTTTTCTTTACTTTTCAAGGGAAAGTGTAAATTGTAACTGTTGTTGAGTTCATGCATGGAGAGAACAAGCGAGATTCATTTGATTAATTTCCTACCATTTTTGGCTTTGTCTTTCTGACGTCTCCTTACTTCCTTTTGCTGCAGGGAACGTTATATCGGTCCTGCTGTTTTTGTCGCCGGCGTAAGTGTCAGTTATCGTAGTGTATGAAAAGACAGTATTGCCTATTTCCATTATCTGTTGACTCTTCTTAGGATAGTGTAACAACTGTGCATGTTACTGCTCGCAGGGTTCTTGAACTCAGTTAGATTTTCTTTCTACTGTACTAGTGTACTTTATATCTTCCTCCATATATACCTCAATATGCTGATAATTTAATAACTTTCTCAGGCCAACTTTTCGAAGAATATGTAAAAAGAAGTCAGTGGAGCAGTTCTCACCTGTCCCATACCTCGCAGCTCTGGTGAATTGCATGGTGTGGGTATTTTACGGCCTCCCAATGGTTCACCCTAACAGCACCCTGGTCGTCAGCACAAATGGGTCAGGGACTGCTATTGAGCTTGTCTACCTAACCATCTTTCTGATTTATGCGAATAACAGACAGAGGCTTAAAGTGGTGTTGGTAATAATAGTTGAGCTCATATTCATGGCTCTACTCTCGTCTATGGTCCTCACTGTCTCTCACAACACCAAAACCAGGACCTCTATAGTGGGGGTTATGGGCATAATCTTTAACATCATGATGTATGCTTCTCCGTTATCAATCATGGTCAGTTCTTCATCTTCTTCATTAATTCCCTTCTAATTAATTAGTCTCTCGTGCAAAAAGTTCAGTGTCAAACATGAAAAGAAGAGCAGAATGTATTTTGTTTTTACATGGAAATAGGTATGCATTTTCATGTATAGGGTCAAGCTTGCATACGGCTGTGTTTCAATATTTTCGGAATTTACTGCTAATGAAGACGTTTTATAACTTTTTATGATACAGAAGTTGGTGATTACAACAAAAAGTGTGGAGTATATGCCATTTTTCCTCTCACTAGCGTCTCTAGGAAATGGCCTTGCTTGGACTGCTTATTCTCTCATCCGCTTTGATTACTTCATCCTTGTAATCTTCTTCTTCGCTCTCTCATTTTATGTCTATGCATCATATACCAGTAAATAAAAGTGGGTTAAGTCTAGGGCTGGAAATTAAATTCACACAACAAATTAACATACTAGAACCAAATCCCTTAAATGTTAAAGGATCTGGCTGTACTTAGACACACTTTTGTTTCCAACTCTCAGGATTTTGTGCTACTATTTATAGATAAAGAAAATTATAAAATTTAACTTTTACATTTACATCCTATTTGTTAATGTATTCTTGAAGTAATTAGTAAAGATGTTCCTTTGTGACTATAAAATCACATATTTATATTACGAAAATAATTTCTTTTATACGATTTTGTATTCTAGTGTGAACTCAAGAAGAGGTTTTCAATCTCCCTTAATCAATGGGCCATAAGATTGAATAAATACGAGATTTAGAAATAATCTTATCTCATAAATATAGTTTAGTTGTAGATGCCCAACTAAATTTGACCATACCATGTAATTAGAAACTTTTAATAAATTGTTTTCTCTTTTGTAACTACATACTTCCTTATTTGTGCTGTATTGCCGGTGGTCAAGTTATCGATATATAACCCCAAGAGAGGAATTCTCTATGGGTTACTATATTTCCTTTCCCTCATAGTACGAATTGTCTATACTTTATATTTCTCATGAAAAGAAAAGCTTAGCAGGCAGCTAGGGTAAATCTGGAGAAGGATGTCACAACCTAAAACAAATGAATGTACAGTAGTCATATGTTGCAGGATCGAAGCAGCAATGCTAGTGAATTTATTGCTTTTCAAGGATTTCAGTTCATCGATCTGACAATGGACCAAATTTTCTTGGTTTTTTTTTTTTTTTCTCTCTTCTTAGATACCAAATGGTATAGGCTCGTTATTTGCCATTGCCCAGTTGATACTGTACGCAGTGTACTACAAGCCCTTAAAGAAGCAGATAGCAGCACGCCATACCGAAGGAGAGTTGGGTCTATCAGAAATAGTTGCGAAAGCAGAAGAGTCCCGGAACAATGGTTGATGTCAATAAGACATGATATGCAACCGGCTAACCTAGCCAGGCCATCTTCATAATTTCCAATGCAAGTTCGGAACTTATAAAACCTGCCAAAACCCTTCAGGCTTTTCTGTTTTTTAGATTGTGAGAAAAGAAGTATCTAATTTTACAACTTACAAAACCTGCCAAAGCCTTTAAGCTTTTCTTTTTTAAGTTAAAAAAAATGTATTGCAAGAAAAGAAGGATCTAATTTTACAATCCATTAGAAGCAAGCGGCATCATCCTTATCTACACAGACTCAACAAAAAGGACTTTTTGGTTACGTTTTTTTCCCCTCACATTCTCCAATATAAGTCTCTAGCTTTTGTGATAGCTTGTGCCTGTCACAAGAACAACTTTGTGTGCTGGAAAATAAATGACTGTGCACATTCAACAAAATTTTACGATATTTCAATAGAAATTATTTTAATGAATAATATAAATAAAAAAAATTAAAGACTATTGTAATTACAAGTTCCTCACAAAACATTTCTCTTTAATGAAGAAGTGAACAATAATTTGTTCACGTGTTTAAATTTTAATAATACTCATAATGTAGAAGTATAGAACTTTAATGTTTAAGTTGGATATTGGCAAAATAGTCAAATTAAACCTTAACAGTTTTACCATAATTTAGTTGGCTAAAAGCATATTTTGACTCTCGATGCTTACATCAAAATACAATTTCAACCTTAACATTTTGAAGCACTTAATTTGAACCCTTAAATCTTGAAAACATTCAAACAGATCGTAAGTAGACGAAAAAATTGACTAGGTTAAACATTCATTCATCAAATACTATGTCGATGTTAATGTGACATTATTTATTATTTTCAATCAAAAAGCGGGTTTCATTACCATAGAAAAGTGAAGTACATTATAAAAAAACACTTTTTCAAATAAAAAAGAATCCACTACAAGAATAGCAAGAATTAGCGATGGAAAATTACAAAAGGAAAATATACAATTACAAATTATCGACGAAAAATTCATTTCCGTTGATAAAATTGACAAGAAAATTTTCGTTTAGTGACAGTAGTAATATCCTTCGCTAAATATCGAATGAAATCATCCCAAAAAATTTTGAGATGGACTTTAGCGACGGTATGAGATTCCTGTTGGTAAAGGATTTAGTGATGGTATAAGATATCTGTCGGTAAAAAAACGGGAATTATTGGTAAAATAAAAAAATTTTGAATTTACCTACGAAAATTTCTATCAATAAATTCTGTCAGTAAGTTCTTTTTAAATTTAAACTCACCCGACATCTCCCCCCACCAGTGTCTTCTTCCTTCTTCCTGCATCTCCTCTTCGACTTTCTTCTCTCTGGTTTCTCTGTTGTGGACTCCTTTTATGCTCGTCAGCATTGTCTTCTCTGACCATTGTCATCGTATCTTTCGGTGGAGGTATTTTTGCAACTACTACCATGTATTTTTTCATATATTGGATGAAAGTTAATTTAGGTATTTGATTACTTTCGTTTATTTTTATATTTTGTGATTGGAAAAACAACTTTAAGGTATAAATGTTAGTAATAGAAGGGACAAGACGTGATTTTAGCTGTGATGTTGAAATAAATTTCTAATGCATGTAAGGTGTTTGATGAAATGTTTGTTCTTTGAAAAATGATTTCAGTTATTTATTTCAATTTTTTTAGTATGAATTTCATAATTTCAATTCTTTTACTTGAAATATGATATAACTTACATTGATATTTTTATAATGCATTATGCTTAGATTATAGTATAATATGATACATTTAGATTATATTATAATATGATTATAGTATAAAATGGATAATTATTTATGAAACATCTACGACAATTTAGTATGAAAGTTTGCTTAGAGATTAAAAAAATAGCTTGATTGTGAGACCAAAAAGCTTCAAAGTTATGTAAGGAGAAGTCCTTCAACTAGCCCCAGGAATGAAGTCGAAGGACAAGAGCAAAGGAAATGGGTTAACGCTAAAAACAAAGTACAAGACGTGCATATTATAGAATTAAGGAAAATTTCAACTTCAATAGAGATTTTCTTTGCCTTCCTCTCCAAGCCTTGTAAGTCTAACCTTGCAAGCATAGCAATATAGTCATAAATATTCGGTTTCCCCATCACCACCATTATCTCCAAGCATAAATTTCTAAATTCTATTGCAGCTTTAAAATCTTCCTCTCCTTCTAACGTACAACCCCACAAAATGCTCATGAGGGCATTCGTGTTTGTTATAAAATCCAATTGGCCTATATCTGTAGGCTGTCCAATCTTACCATACACATGCCTTATAGTCTTCTTAATCTCTTGTTTTCTCAGACCATAACAACAATGTTTTTGTTACTTAAAATTTTGTAAACAAAGACCTTGCGCATCTTTCTCCATTTAGAACCATAGGGGCTCCAAGCTATGCCATTTGCACCCAAAGAGCTTATTCTAGCAGTGGGAGGTGGGTTGCGATTTTCAAAGATTTTGTCTTGGTCTCTAACAACTTCTCTGACCAAGTTCTGGGAGCTAACCACGAGACAGAGTTTATTACCGAGGCAAAACTTGTAGATGGGTCCATAGACACTAGCCAATTTTATGAAATCTTGATGAATGTCTTCGTCAAGAAATTAAAAGGTATCCAATTATTGACAATCCCCGAGGACCTAATGGCAATGGAGCCACATCCTTCTTTATTTTCTTAACTTTCCACAAGAACTAGAATATAATAAGTGTTGCGATTGGTACAAAGAGACTTAGCAAAGTTCTCTCCATAGTGGCTTCCAGATAAACTTAACACTTTGCAGGTAAATTTTAAAAAATAGTTTTTAACAAATTTACGGACAAAATTTTTTTTCCATAGGTAATTAGCAACAAAATAATCAAA
>JANIHY010000210.1:45690387-45703218 GCA_027479065.1 Erythroxylum brevipes
CGGGCCGGGGTTACCTTTGGAGGAACCATCGGTAGCCAAGCTAACCCACCCCTCCTGCGGTTTTTGCTAGCTCACCTCAATGACTTGTTTTCCCCGAGCAGAAGTATAAGGAGAAGTGTTGTGTTGTAGATGAAGAGCCAAACTAATCTCCTGGACATATGAAAGAATTTCCTTGATGTGATAGAGTTTGGACGAGCCAGGATCAAAGCATCTTTCATTCCGCCAAATCCAAAATTTCCAAAGCACAAATCCAAATATCAAAGCCCATGACTCGTCCCCTTTGAACCTATAATCATTGGCTAGATTCCGCTCAACCCAAGATACTTTAGACACACGAAAACAATTAAGATTTAAAAAATATAATATGAATGAATTAAGTATTTAACAAACTCTCAAACAAAAAAAACAAAATGAACTAGACATGGGATTAGAAATATAATATATTAAACATTTTGTGATACGTTGAGGCAGCCTTTAACATTCATTTTCACATACTCGTAGATATATTGAATGCTACGTTTAGGAAAGGTATGCACTTTCACATATTGAAGCAACCTTAACGATTAATAAACACATTTTCGATAATGGAATATGTAATTTGTTACTACTAAAAAATTCTTACAACCAGAAGATGTAATATCCTAGGAGGCTATAACTATATCATGCCCTAAGATTTCCACATATACAAGGCCAGTCTAGTCTAGTCATAGCTCTCCGGTACTCTCACAAGAGCTCCCAAGAACGACATTCACGTCCTGAACTGACAATCTGATTATATTGCTACCTGATAACCTCGAAATATCCACACATTCTTGCAGGTCTGCATCACATGCAATCAAAACCCACTCATGATCATCATCTAGATACTTGATATCGAAGGTACCCACCTCCAACTTCAGCCTCTTGGCCACTTCCTCTTTCAACTCCACAATCCCCGCATTCAGAGAGATGCGGAATCTTATGATATCTTCTCTGTAAGTTGCCTTAATGGTTATACTCTTCATTTCTTGCCTGGCCATCACATGAGGCGTTGAGGGTATAACAGCAGCACGCACAGGTTCTCTAGGCGCCGTGTCCAACCATGGAGGATTTGTCCAACTAGATTCTGGAAAACGATCATCCGCAGGAGCATCTGCCACTGATGGACAAAGGTTTCTCAGATCCTTCGAACTTCCAGCATCCTCAATTAGCATTCCTCCAAAGGGTTCTTCAACGTCAGTTGCAAGCAGCACACCAGGAATTGAGTATGCACCTGACAGATTCAGTTCTCCTGTTAGGGGAAATGACATGTCAGGAGAACCCACAGCCTCGATACATTTTTCTCTGATTGGAGAAACAGATGTCTCCTGTGCTGGTGCATTCTCATTTGTTGGGGTACTTTGACAGGAACCATGCGAAGTAGGAGTCCCCCCACTCTCTTCTCTTAGGCCACTACCTGTTTTGGATCTATATGAGCTTTGAGCCAACTCAGGGGAAAACTGATTATTCATAACCCATTTCTCTTGATTCAACATTCTACTGCCGCCTATCAGGTGATCTTCATCGCCAACCTGTCTATTTCCAGATGCTTTGGAGGGTGATGATTCACTCTTGTCACAATGAGGTATAGGTAGCTTGGGGTTTGGTGAATTCAGTTGATTACACCCCTTCATATTGGAAGGGAAAGAAATTGAACCAACAGCAGCAGGAAGTGGAGTTGTAGTTATGGGAGTTAAACTGAATGCTCCTTCAGCACCTTGGACAGATTCAATTACCCTCTTTAGCTTGGAAAGGGAACGGTTAACTTTGTTGATCTTGCGAGATGGCCAGCGAGAAATCCCATGCTGCCTGCAGATACGTTTCATTGTGGTAGGGCAAACTGCAGAGAGCACCATAAGAATGTTATGTGATCTTTTTAACATGATATTTCAAAACATAATAAACTTTCCACGATTTTCCCAGCTTGAAATGACCCTAGCACACATAGGAAAATGTCTTCTACAAAATAGCTAATCATAGGTGCAAAGTTACAAGTTCTAAGTGTATAAACATACCACCAAGACTCTTAGCAGCATCTTTAAGGCTACCAGCAAAATATTTTTGAAGAACCTCCAGACTAATTGACTTTTCAGTTTTTCCACGTTTTCTTTGGGCTGGCTTCTTTTTGGCTTTATCCTGTGAAAGTGAAGCATGAACATGGACTTCTTCTTCATGAAGAGGGTTGCATTCCTCACTCACAACATCCAAATGCAGCACTGAATGCCTCTTTACTGAATCTTGTTGCAAAATAATGTCATTTTGCATTGTGTTTGAATCCACAGCAGATTTTCTAATTGTCGGAACTTGAAGACATTCAAGTCTCAAATCAAGTTTTCCATTTGCAGAAGCTTGAATTATCTCGACAAAAACTCCATCCCCTTCCAGGTCCATTCCAGAAGCAACCTTAAGACTTTGCAAATGCTGCTTAATTGTTGCTAAAAGGGACCCCAACATAGTCTTCTGTTTGTGACCATCTGTGACACGAGAAGGCAAAAAAAATTCAAGAATGTAGTCATCATCTCCAGTATGACTACTTCTCAAACAGATTGCAAAACAGCTGGTTAATCCAAATATACGAGCATAATGTACCAAGGGGTACTCAGTCTTGCAGAATTTGGTGATATCTTCACAGAAGCACGAGTTGCGGGAGAAAAATGCCCTCCCAGCAACACCCTGACCTTTTTGAAGGTGATGCTCTAGACAGGCCTCCCGGAAACCCCACATGTGAGCATCCACAACGTAAACTGCAACATCAGTAGCTGACATGCATACTTGACCATCGCAGCTACCATCAAAGCTAGTACAACTCTTCTTCAGACCACCACCGTTGGCCAGAACACTGCGATGCAGACAAGGAACCCAAGTCTGAGCCAAAGGTAATTTGTGTGTTTCACATACCACTGTCAGGATCTCTAAAATTTCAGCCAGTGCATTTTGTCGATCTTCATTACAGATCTGGTTTAAAAGCAGTGGCAAGTATACATCTGTGAGAATAAAGGAAGAAGAAAAAATGAAGGACAAGCAAATATTTGTCTTTTTCATGTCAAAACAAGACAAGACTCAAGACATGTGTTGTTTTGTTGCAGGTCACCTGTGGGTTTGGGTGATCCAATATTTCTGAACTTTTCAAATTCACTGCCTGCAAAAAAGCTGAAACAAAGTGACTGACAAATCTCTCTGCATTTGTATTAATCAAATGATTAAATGTCACAATAATAAAATCAAACTTCAACCAATGTTGTAACAAAAGCATTCACCACAAATCGCAAAAGATCTAATTTCTTCAGTATCATAGCTGAACAATCTGGTTAAACAATAAAGATATCATATAAGACTTGGAGTTCATAAAAAATAACAGGAACCCAACCTCAAGTGCCTTACAGACTTTATCAAACTCGGATGCATAATTAATCTTCTGTGAAGTCATTATGAGTTCAAGTACACCAATACAAGACTGCCCTGAAGGTTCGAAGACTGGCAAAGCCAAGGTTCCACGGACATTATAATGCAGAGCATGATCAAGCCTTGAGTACTCTTTGCTCGAGTAATATTGAACATTAGGAGTCCATTCAGGCAATTTTTGCCGGAAAACACGGCCAGGTAGCCCAAGTTCAGCATCACTCTCCCCATCCACCGAGAACAGATACGTTAGAGAGGCCATCCTATACCGATGAAGTCCGTTACTGTTAGGATCAAGAACAAAAGGCTGCCCTGAAGTTGTCAGCACATATCGGCCCCCATTCTTCACAGGTGCCCAAACCTGAGCTAGAACATGTTGCTCAGTTGATTCTTTCAAGAATCGTAGTGCCTGTGTCATCCTCTCTTTAATAATACAATACCCATCTGGGTTGTCAACGGGCATGACTCCCAAGAATGGAGTAGGAAGTTTTCTACTATCATCATTCTCCGTTGAGCATTCAGTCACAGAATTAGGATTACCTGCATTAGGAACCAACAAATTCAGCATAGCGCTCTATTAGCAGCACTACAGAGAGACTACGAACACGTTAATTTAAATTTCGGACTTGTTTTTCTCATCAATTCGGCTTTTTCTCTAGAACTCTAATTGCAGAATAAAGGAAAGTAGAGATCGAAGTTGCATATGAGAGCCCTGGCGAGCTCATTTGACCATAGGAGGTAATCAAAAATCCCATCCAGCAAACTAACTCGAATCTTTTTTCATTGAACTTTCATCTTTCCTAACGAGTTTGTAGTACTTTAGCATAACACAAGCTCAGCCATAGAACATTGCAATATGAAACGTAGCTGACATATTTCACCTTTCCGAAGAAATTCCAGAACTGGGAAAGTTGAAATAGCAGAGGACGAGAGAACTAAGACGCAAGAAAGCTTAAAACATGGATGTTCCATATACTTAACTCTGATGCAGATAAAAAGTAAATACAAGTGGAAGTTGATAATTTAAAGGAAAAAGAGACTGACGTGCGAGAAAGAAAGGATAGTCGGAGAGGCGAAGGGTACTGGGGGCGGAAGCAGGAAGCTTGTCATCGTCGTGGTCAGAGAAGGCCCAGAGAGGAGAGTAAGTCTGAAATGGAGAAAATGGATTTTGATCCAACGGGCAAGTATCCAGATCCAACTCCATCATCATCATCATCTCTCTCGTGGGTTGCTCGTTCTTTGACTTGTCCTCCTCTGCTTCCGGCATATTTCTTTTTCCCTTTTGTCTTGGCGTCTCTCTTCTTGCTTGTTTCTATGGAGAAGATAACAATGGATGATGATGATATGTATTTGTTACAGTTGGCAGTGTGGGGCTGAAGGTGGTGAGATTGAGCGGTGAAATTGGAGGGAGTGACATAACCTCCAAATCCAATTCATCCGACATGTAGTACTACTTTGTTGCTTGGTTTTTTTTTCTTTTAATTATTTATTTTTTGCACATAACCATCAACTTACTGTAATTTTGTCCTAACCATTACCATTTCTTAACTAAAGAAATTATTCCCTTGGTTGTGATAATATTTTCTTTTTGGAATATATTCTAGAGGTGAATGAAACCTCTCCTTTTCTCCCTTTTTTCAATTTTAAATAATAGGAAGATTTTGAAACAAATTAATTCTAAAATGTGTATAAAACGTAAATTAACAACATCTAATAAAAATCCCGAAAACGAAAAAATTGTTTGCAAACAAATAATTGACGGCAACATGGTTTACTAAATTTTTACTACCATGTTGCATCATTATATACATATTTTATATGACAAGTTGACATTCATAAGATAATTAGAATATTGTAAGACTATAAGTGAAATCATTAGCTCATTTGGCCTGAACCATATGGCATAAGGGCTTAAACAAATATCAATTGTATTTTTCTGCTTAAATTTTATGGGGTTAAGCATGATTTGTTCCACCTAATGACATTTGACTCAGCATCATTAATTAGTAAAAAGATTGTGTCTAATCTCTCCATATCATTTGTTTAGATCAATTAACGACATATAGTATTTGTTAGTGGAATTTCAAATAGATATAAGTTACTTGTTTGATAAGATTAAAATCAAGATTTTAACACACTTCGGTTACGTATTACAGATAGAACGCAAAAACACCTGATTTCAGTTTTATAATGTTCGGAGGAATTTTTCGAGTCTATAATAAGCACAAATCCACTGATACTTTCGTGGAATCTACTAACTAGGATGTGATCATCTATCTGTAATTTTCTTAAAACGTGAATTACTGAATGGGTTAGAGTTATGTTCACGAATTACTTAAATAACTATAGAAGATCTTAAATTTTATATGTAACTTTCATATCGAACTTCCTTATCACAAGCTTGATATGAATCTGATTCACATTAATTATCCTGAATTTTGGCCTATGCAATTAGATATTTTATTGAGTCATTTTATATTGAAAAATCTGATATAATACAATTAATTATATTCTATTTTTATATGAAAATATCTAACAAAGACGTCATTCCTTCAATTAAATTAGCTGGACATCTCTCCCTATTTTTTTTTCTTAAACATTTGCCGTTAGTTCAAACATTATGGCATGGGGCCGATTCCGTAGAGAAGGTTCTAAACAAAAGAATGAATATTTGCATGAGGCATCTGGAAATCGCCACAAGTACCGTCATCAAATGTTTGCAACGGAGAACTCTGCCTGTCTTACCCTCCTGTCACCTGTGTATCAGTCACAGCATTTATTTATTAAGACAAATGCCAGCAAATTGACAACGAGTTGGGGGGGGCAGTGGGCACTTGTTTACCCATTTGCACTTGCAATATTTTTCACACAGACCCAATAAGTAAACCATATTCCTACCTGTACCCACCACTCTTTCAAACTTAAAAAATCATTTCCCAATTCATCTTTTACCATCATTAGTCACTAACACTCACCCACTTTCTAGAGTACAATCATCAACAACTCGCTTCAATGGTTATATAATATCAGCAGCCAGGAGAGCCAAGTATAAACAATAGTGGTCGTCGGTACAAAAATAGTAAATTAAAAAGGAAAGAATATTCAGTGCTATGAATATGTAAATGTGTGAAACTGTGGTTGATGGAAGAAACCTTTTTTCCAAAGCACAAGAGCAAATAGCCATTTTTACTTTTTAAGTGTTGTTATCCCTTCTCCATAATAAGAGATAGTGACGTCCAAGTTGAACTGTGGTGTGACAAGACAGCCAATTTCAACAAGTAGACAAACATCTCGGAGGTGTATGGCAATTTGGTATCAATTTTGTATAGTTGCTTCAATGGTTCGGCCAAGGCCTTCATCCGGTCCGGTCCCTCAAATAAATTTAGACCAAAAACAAAAGGCAACAATAACTCTGAATTAATATTGATTATTCATCGTAATACCTCAAGGCTAATAACGTGGCTGAAGGTTGAACATTGCCTCACAAGAGTGGATTCATGGATGTGCTCCCAATTCCAATACTTTGGGGTCAACTGCACATAACGAATCAACAAAATATTATATGGACTATAAAATACCTCGTCTAGGCTGGCATTTTCTGCAATATACAAATGGAAATGGGAATTAGTGCAGTACTCTTTACAAGGCTGTTCAAGTACCTAACCTTAATAGTTGCTAGATTAAAGAAAACTGTGATCAACAAGGCCTGAAATTTTGAAGTCCTTGATCTAAGACGGTTCAAATGCAAGTCCAAGTCATAATGTTTGCACCTACATACATATACTGCGTTGGCTAAAGATTTTTAAGAAAGGTTCCGTGAAGAAAGCAACGAATATTGTACTCTCATAGCAGGTCCTAATGGAATGGGCTACATATGTTAAACCCGTAAAAAGTATGATACATTCGCAATGAGATCCAAGTGGCTGAGAACTCCATATTCACAGCCCAAAACAAGATTCAACTTTATTGATCTCCAATGATAAAGTGACTTGCAAGGTAATACCAACCCTCCCTTAAACTGAGAAAATCTAATAACTATGCCTATGAGTTTGATCAAGGACCTTAGAAACCGTAGCTCTAGAAGTTGAAGGGAAAACGAGACGTGATTTAGAGAAAGACGAGCAACTTCTGAGAATACCTTGGCAAGTACTCACACAACCTACGAATTGTTTCAGCAGCAATGGAGAAAGAAATCATTCTTTCATTTGTATATCAGTGCAATAATTGATATCAAGGAACTCGTACGCACCATAAGAGTTGCCAAATTTTTATTATAATAGGGGACCAAGCACTAAAGTGACAGATGACGGCTACACAGCCATACTGTCAACTCGAATGCATAAATAACCCTTCGATAGTAAGTGTTACTTCAGTATTTACTGAGTGAAGATATGTCATAGTAGGCAATAAAAGGTGGACCTGCTTCAAATGCACAAGTGACACCCTTTTCCAGAAAAATATGATCAGGCACCCATTGTCAAGAACCCTGCGGCATCAAAGTAATCGTCCTTCTGCTTCAGCTGAAAAGGAAGTCATCACCCATGTGTCAGGAGACATGGAACCACTGTTACGAAACAAATCTACCAATAAAAAAGTAGTAGAGTCAAAATTATACACCGACTACACATGATTTATGTTGTTTTACTTACAATCATAGCTGTACTAAGAATTTCATTAGGTGTCCATATGGTTACATGAGGTTACGCATAAATGAGATTCAAGGCATATTACAGCCCACATTCCCAGTAAACAGTAGCCACAAACAGGGACAACGTAGAAGCTTAACTAACAAGAGGAGAATTAAGCAAGTGCTTTTCCAAAATAGAAGGCATCATCATATAAGGGCTTCGATAAGTAGGCTTCAGAAAGTGTTTCTTAAGTTACAGCTCAAGAGTGTGAGGATGGCTTAGACTAAGTCTAAGACTTAGAAAGTATCCGCATTCTTTGCAACAAAGTCTAGAACTACATGCTAAAACTGCTCAATTAACCCATCCTGCATGTATATTCCTAGCAATACCACAACTTGAATCTTATTGCACATGAAATTGGGATGGCATTGGAAACTTTTTAATCAAAATCAATTGGTGTAAGGGAAAATAAAATAAGAAGTCAATATACAATTAGGAATGGATTGTCGCCAAACCCCATCTTGACAAGAAAGGACCTATAAAAACATGTCTTCCCAATATTAGCTCTGTTTATGTACAGTTGATTTAGTATCAATGGGAACCATAATTAGACAAGCACGATATAAATAAACCCAGTTTTCCTTCTGCTTTTTGATAGAAACACTGAAACCTGCCAGGAGTACGTGATAAGATAAAAGTTATGACAACAGGAACACCAACTAATTAGGTACAGAAGAAAATGATTCTTCTAAAAGTACTACCTATAAGGAACAATCTAAGCCTCCATAAGTACAACTAATATCCAATACAGATTGAAATATCAAACTCTTCAGACCAATCACAAATACGATCCCAACTTTTTACATAGAAAAACTTCACATTTCGCACACTTACGTTGCACTAGATTATACAAATCCCATTAAAAATTACCTCATCTTGTATTAACTCTGCAATGAGCAGTTTCCTTACCAGCTCAAAAGCCAGAAAAAGGCAAAGATCAAGATTTTTTTTTTTAAAGAAAGAAATTTTACATATCAGAAATTTCCCATAATCCATCTGTTACTTTTGAAGATGAACATCAGCAATTAAACTGCTAAAAGCACACCAAATTATGCATTCCAATATGTTAGATGCAAGTTAACTCAAACAAACAAGCCATTAATGAAAAAGGCCAAAAAAAAAGGGTAGCACATACCAACTTGGTTTTTTGTTTGATAATGGCTGGAAATGCATCATCAATAAAGTGCAAGCACAAATCACCAGCAATACCACCATTTGAAATGTATGGAAATCAAAAGCTGCCAACTTGACACAAAAAATAGAAGAGCAAAAGAGGGAAAATCAGGCTTACCAGCAGAATAGAAGAGCATGACAGAGAGCCTGTCTCTCCAAGTTACTCTCGGTGTCAATTTATAAAGACAATGTCAACACTTAGTTGCTTAGCCGTTAGCCAGTTAATTTCTATATTTTCTTGTCCGGGTAATTATTTTGAAATCAGCGACAGTTAACAGAGTTATATTATTGGGTTATGACAAATTTAAACAAGCTCAAACATAGAATTCATATCTGCAGAAGCATTGAAATACAACTGCACAACTCAGGTTCAAGGGCAGAAGACTAAAGGCCTTGGCTAATGAATGCAGCTGTAAGCATTCCCTGTTTTTGACAGCTATCTTGTTCCACTAGTTCATAGTACTAGGACTGCAACATCCAAATAATAATTTCAGAGCATAAATTTGAAGGTTTAACTCAACCAGACAGCCAACTCTGGTATCTCAAATGAAATAAAAGTTTGCTAAAGTTCAAAACAGGCTAAGTTTCAACATTAATAGAAATATCTCCTTTTCAGATGACATCCCCTAGTTTAGAATGACAAAATATGAATGCCCTGTCCAAAACAGTCAGCGGAACCATGGATGTGTAGCCCACCGTGTAGCAACATATATTGCAAAAAGATGTGTAACCTTGAGTTTTGCCTGATGGCATGAATGAAATTCAGCTTCCCAAACACAGTGAGCCAGAAAATAACGGATAGATAAGTGTCATAGAGCACTTTGTCCCTTATTACAGAGAAAATGACAGCTTAATCTTCCGTTTCTTATCATTTGCATTTCTCTTGACAAATTACACAAGCTTGATGGAAACCAATCTTCATATGGTGACGCTAACGTCTTGATTTCTGCTGTGGAGGATAGCCAGCCCCCATTGGTGGATCTTTTCTTCTCAGATGGGGTTGCGCAGCAACACCCCGAGGCATCGTCATATTGCCAGAATTCATTCCACCACCAATCCCTGCCTGAGGTGCAAGATATGCCCCCATACCTGGTGGTTGCATTCGCATGCCAATAGGCATTGAACGAGGTCCGGATCTATTTGCCACCCCATGAGGACCTCCCATGCCCCCAGAAACTGCATTTCCAGATGGAACTGGTTGTGGAGGTTGAAGGCTAGTAGTTCCTTCAAAATCTGTATTTGTATCTACAGGACGCGTAGGATAATTGATTGCCTTCTCTCCAGGTTGAGAGGGCACAAGGGCATTGCGTCCAGGTAAAGGTTCCATCCGAAAGTACTCATGTTCTAGGGCTTGTGCTGCTGTTATACGCTTTTGAGGATCATATTCAAGCATCTTAGACAAGAGGTCATATTGAGCACTCTTTGGAGACAGATGGACAACATTATGTATTCCAGTCGTCTCATACTTGTGCGCTTGGATATGATGGGAATCCTGTTGCCAATGCGGAAGACTTGCAAGTGTAGGCCACTTTTCTATTGTGGGATGGCCCAAGACCTTGAATATTTTGTCGAGTTGATCCAACTGGAAGGGATTTGGTGTGGATTTAGCTTCTGCCCCTTGAAAAAGTGGCTTCAGGGTCAAAAGTTCAGCAAAAATGCATCCAAGTGCCCACATATCAACAGCACTCGTATAATGTTTTGCCCCAAGAAGCAATTCAGGTGCACGATACCAGATGGTCACTACAACACCATTATCAGATAGTGGCTTCAAGGGAGCTTGATATATTCTTGCCAGTCCAAAATCACCAATTTTTACCACCCCGTGTTCTTCTCCTTCACCCATCACTAGGATATTTGATGGCTTTAGATCTCGATGTATGATCCAATTGCTGTGGAGATAATTCAGTCCATTAAGCAATTGCCAAAGCAATGACTTGACTGTGTACTGATTGATGCCATGGCCAAGTTTGTCCCTGTGGTGCCTAATTATTTCATAAAGGTCATGTTCAGCATAATCAAAAGCCAGATATAGTGACATGTCAGTATGATTGATGTGCACATTAACAAGCCTCACTACATTCTCATGTGAAATTTCACGAAGCAACATGATTTCACGAATGGCAGTGGGGGAAACACCATCACCATCTTTGGATTGTTTGAATTTCTTGATGGCAATGGACTTCCCACGATTGGCAGGAGACTTAGTTTTTGCTAAGAATACAAGACCATAGGTACCCTCACCAATTTTGCCAATAAGATTATAGTGTTGCAGCCACTCCGGCTTCTCGTTGCTCTTTGTGTTGGTTGAGACAGTTCTATTTGCTGTATTGCTGTTGCCATCCCCCATGTTATTATCTACACAACTGCCCCAGGTTCCAAAGATTCACACATCCCCCCAAGTGACTCACAAAAAGCTGTGAGGAGCACCAGTAACACTAAGATTAAACATCAACGGCTAAACCACGTCGTTCCAGTGTTTAGTAGTTGAAGACTGCCTGGAGTGAACGAGCAATAAGTAAAATAGTGTACAAGACAATTTTAAAAAATTCCATTTTTATGCAATCAGGAACTAATCTCGAAATGGCATTGGTAACAATACTATCAAGATAAGAAAGAAAGAACAAGAAAATCCGGGAAATTTGAACAAAGGCATAAAATTATGTTTAGGGAGAAAGGGGTTGGGTTTTGCGAGGAAACGCGAGCGTACTTAGTGAAGGTAACATTTATTATTGGAGCAGAACAAGATTACATATCCAAATCCATCCCGCAACAGGAAATATATTAATAGAAAGAGAAATCATACAGAGGTTGGTAGGGCTGACTTGACGGCGTCGATCGACTAGAAGCTGGATCCAACTTCGATTATGGGTTGAGTAAGTATTACGCATTCGACGATGGACGAGCTATGGAGGGCGAGTTCATCAATACGCTCGGACTGCGGTGTTCAGCAAATTTTGGGGGCAGAACAGAGTTGTTTGTTTCTCATCTGTTCGCTTTGCTTGGCTATACTGAAAAATAAATTCCGGAACTCTTGTTTTTTTTTTTCTTTCTTTTAATTTCGAGCAAAAATGGAACAGGATAAATCGAAAGGAGGTTGTGAATTGTGATACATTCTCCAAATCCTCTTTCAATGTTGCAACGTGTATTGGTAAGAGTTAAATTTTCCATTGTTTATTTATGCAAGTTTCTTTAGTACCATCAGAGCTTCACATCTATGACCATGTATGAAAAGCCATCTGGGTGTTTCATTTACAAAGAAGTAGGAGATCATAGAATAGAGTATGCAAGGAGTAGAAGTCCATAAATAAATAAGTCTCCATGAACATTTTCTATTTGTGTATCCTATAGCTGGAAAGGATAGCAAGCCCAGAGAGTGTCAAGAATCCAATGATGAGAGGGTAAATGACGCGCACCGCGGAAAACTTGACGTCGAGGTGATGAATTGGAATTGAACAAACACGAAAATAAAGGATACACAAGGTTTGATTTCTACGACACCTCTCGGAAACTTGTTCCGAGCAATCCCGATGATCAAAATAAAACCAAGAAACGA
>JANIHY010000210.1:45733724-45748543 GCA_027479065.1 Erythroxylum brevipes
GTGTCTTCCTCAAACTTCAATATAATTGAATTCCTATATTTTCCTATATTTAGAAGCGTGAATTCAATTTATAAAGAAAATAAATTTCAATTACATGCATGAATTGAACCCATCTATTTTTTGTATTTTCAAATATATGAATTGAATTCAATTGCATAACTTTCCATAATGAAACTATTGACAAGCCTCCTTTAAAAGTTTTATCTTCAAGTGTGATTTTACAAGAATATGGGAATTAGTTTTCTAATAGATTATGGGTTTAGAAATTAATTAACATAATAATTGAAATAAATAAAAAATTTAAAATAATTAATTTCAGTACTATTATATTATGTTATATACACGTACAGTGAAGTTATTAAAAATTATTATGCATTGTGATGAAAGGGATATGATTCAAAATACAATTTTGGCCAAAAGTGATGCAATTGTTATTATGTGTCAAGCCATTTGACTGAATTAGGACAATGATAAATAGAGCCTCAAAAATCAAACATCTTTCAAACGACATTACCGTTTTGAGATCCACTCTCTCTGAAATCTGAATCTGAAATTGATGATTTCTTTCCCGCCCACAAGAAATTTAGGCGTGTTCATCAATGGAGGACAAGACGAAGAAGAGATGGAACGTAACCTACACGAAGCACATCAAGCAAAAAAGAAAAGTGTTTCATGACGGCTTCTTGGACCTTCACCTCTCTTCCAACAAAGTACTTTTCCACAATTTCCGTTCATCCAAATATCTCGGATTAAGTTATCATATTTGTTGCATTTTTACGTTTGGTTGTTCAGGTGAAGCTGTTGGATGATTGCGAGAAGCTTCTGGAATGCAGGATCTTGAAGGAAGAAGAAGTTGCGAGTACAGGCCAAACTCTCACTTTCAACAACTTTCTTCTTTATGTTGGAGATCCTCAGGGACATCATGAGCCTCTATGCGATTCAAACTTCCAACAGTGGAATAAAAAAGTATTGGAAAGGCCTAGAAAGAAATTTGCGAGTCCTTCAATTTCTACTTCTGGTAGTATAATCTTCTATATTACCTTTGCTTCTTTGTCTTTCCATATTTTAATACTGCGCAAGCTGTGTTTTGTTAGGTAGAAAGGATAACGTGGAGAAGATATCACATAATCTGAGCCCTTCACGAGCAATTATCAGAGGTTAGTTTTAATTTTTTGGAAAAACTACCTTCTTGAATTATGGATTTGAACTATTGTGACCGTTGTTACTTTATAGAGTTCAAGAAGAGTAAAATGCAGAAGTATGGAGCAAAGGAAAGTAGTCTGGATGTGCTAAAACCCAGTATTAAAGGTTAGCTGCTGAATATTATTCTATTAGATTTATTATTATTGTCATTTTTTTTGCTTGGACACTGTTCTTTAATTCTTCATTCCTTTTTGGCATGTGTGTGACTTGTTAGATAATATGGAAATGTGAGGTTGCGGTTATGGATCATTGCAAAGGTCAATTATCTGTCCCTGAAAGCAGTCTAGACTGTCTTTAGTTTAGATCACTTCTTGTTTTAGACATAGGATGGCAGTTTTTATACACTAACAGCTAACTCAGAAGGCTAATAAGTGTCATGATGGATCCTCTTGGGGCAGGTTGATTTCCCAATTTACTTTAGACTTTTTCAAAACTTTTTTCAGACTCTCCTATATTTGAACTTATTGATGGTGTGGGTGCAAAACCTTTGTTAATTAATTAAAGTTGAAATAACCTAACTGATATTTGTTTTTCATTTCCTTACATCTCTTTATCAGATTCATTTTTAGATCATGCTGTATGATGAAAGCATAAAACCTTCTACCTAGCTGGTTCTTTAGGAACGATGGTCAGATACAGTATGGTGAATTGGTGACATTTAATGACCAGTTGGTTGAAACTGGACAGACTGGCGGCATCACAATTCTATAGTACAGTTCATTCTGAGAAACTGTTGTAATTTTAACAAAAACAGCAAATCAATTGATGGAGAAATCAAGAGCAATTTTCTGTTGAAACACTAGGATTCCATGCCCATGATTCTAGTTAATCTTGTTTGAAAAGGTAGGTTGTCTTGTTCATAGTTGTTTCTTCTACTCCAGTAATGATGTTTGTATATAGTTTCGTCTTGTCCAATTTGTAGTCATCATATATCAAAGTCTTCTTCCACTGACTTTCCTCAGACATTTTTCTTTAAGCACAAACCAAATCTTCTTTTAGAATGCATTTAATATTGTTCTTTTAGCATTGCATGTAATGTTGTTCATATTTGGTGTTTTTATTTTCTTATGTCTATCTGCATAAATATGAGTAAAATTCTCCTAGTTAACATGTCCTCCCCTGTTAATGTAGAATGGCAGGTCTTATACACAACGCAAGTAACACAGAAAGCCAAGAAATATCATGATGGTTTCTTGAGACTTTTTCATAGTGGCCTCCTAGGGAGACAGGTTAACTCTAGAACTAAGTTACTCGTTTCTTTTCAACGAGAAATCTTCTTTCTTGTTGAATTGAGTGAATCTTACACTCCAACAGCCTTCCTGCCAAGAGCCATTGTTAAAAGATTTTTCTTGTAAATATACTAAGAGAATTTCTTTGTTTAATGACATTGGTGTCTATTCTTTATTTTCCTTTTCATATTTGTTCATCCTTTTTAAGTGTACAATGTTTAACTTATTTTATCGGTGTGATTCTACATTCAGATTATGCTGTATGATGCAACCAGGAAAAGTTTGGATAGTAGATTTCTCAGAAAGGATGAAATAATAAGATCTGGGGAATCAATAACATTTGACACTCATCTAGTTGACATTGAAGAACTTGTGGAAAACCAGTATCTAGGGGATCAGAAAGTTCAAAAAGATGACTTCAATGTTTCTGACAAAACAAAGACACCAAATGGGCATCTTGATAATCCCCGAATCGACAAAATTTTGGTGAAAGGTCAGCTGGAATAAATGTCATTTTTGAACCTTTTCCTTACAGATGGTGCTACCTTGATAATGATATTTTTCAATTACAGAAACATATATATGTAAACAGTTACATGGATAAACTTTTATATACAGGCATGGATTTCTCCTCTTCTTTCTTTATGTGGCATGAGTAAGTTTTATTCCAATATTTAGTCTTTATGCTGATAATTTGTTAGTTTTATCCAGTATGTGAGATGTTACTATCAATCTAGACAACCAGGACTATGTAGCAGAGATGAGAAGAGAAGATGATAATGAAGAGTATAGAGAAGTGAGGTTGAAGAGTTTAGGGGATATTGAGCAAGAGCGATTAGATGAATAGAATAATAGCTGCAAAAGTTGGGAATTATATATCTACATTCTAATTTATCACCATTTCCTATTTATAAAAGCTCACTGTCTGAGTTAGCCACTAATGCGAATTAAATCGTGCACATTATGAGGGAAAAAAAGGCTCCCTGTATGTTGGCAGTTATATAAGAAACTAAATGACAGAAGCAACAAAACGAATCAGTCTCTTTCTTATGCTGCATATTCATGCATAAAATCGCTAGATTAATCTGAGTGAAATTCCGTGGTTTCTTCAGATTATCATTGCTCATTTTTTATTCATTTTGTCGGTTCTACTGTGTAATATCATTTTTTATGTCATTTTCTTAGTTTATCCATTGTTTTTATCTACTGAATGCAACATGATGCAATTATATTTAGTAGTCATATGGTACTGAATACTTGTCTTCGTTCTAGTATCAAGTATTATGTAGTCTCTTGCTTTTGTTCCCTTTTTCTAGTTGCTGGATCTTCTTGATTGTTCTTTTCTTTCATGGCAGAATCTTTTCAAAACCGTATGGATATACAGGAAGATGCATACTCAAGTATGTCAAGTGTAAAAAGTACAAGCATCAACAAAATTGTTCCCAGAAACAAAGATTTGCGTGCTGGTACACCCCTTAGTTGTGTTATGCCACACATTTCCTTATTGTGTTTGAGATAGGCATAGTCTGTCTGCTATATTGCATACCTCAGTGATGAAAACTTGCTGCATACTTGTTATACCCATGATCAAGTGGTTTTTGATATATAAGTTCATTTTCAACAGCTGTGCAATATAAATTTTGCACATTCCAGTGAGATTTGGCAAAATTTTTCATGAAGTGCCATGATGTAACATGAAAAGAGAATCCCTGAAATTCCTTTTTTTGATATTGTAGCACAATCTGAATATTGTTTAAGATCGTAACTTATTTGCTACTTTTGAATCTGGTCCTAATGGATTGTCGCATTGTAGCTGCAACTAATGATAAAGACTTTTTGGTCCTGTCTAGCCCATCAAATTTTGTCCATTCTTCAGAAGCCGAAAGCTCAACAGAGTGTTATGGGCAGTGAGACAAGTACGCATGCTTTCTTGAACAAGGAGCTTCAAGGTGCAGATACTGTCGCTGATAGTACGGAGGGAGACCTGTTGCATGGGAAATTGTTTTTGAAGAATGGAACAGCTGAGGATTTGAACATTGCAGAAGCAATTAAAACTGTTTCTGAAGGTAGCTTCTCTGCACTCCTTGTAACTTTTCACTGTTTAGCTTCTATTCACGTCCTAATGTCAAGGATCAATCAGCAATAACTTTTTGGGTTTTGCAGAAAAACCTGCTTTCATATGTAGCCAAAGATCCGAGGACAGTAAAGCTAGAAATGTTGACCAGGTTTGGCTCATGGCAATCCAAATCCTCATCATAGTTATAAATAATGCTTTTACGGTCTTCAAATCATAATCATCAGTAGTTTTTCCATATCATTTGGATGAAATACTTGAAGTTTTACGTTAATCACTCGCTATAACCTCTCTGAAGTGTCATCTGTCTTCAGAGATAACACAATGAGGTGAAGCATTAACATGCATAGGTTGCAAATCAGTGATTTTGGATTTCCGCTTGCTGACTCTGTGTTCAAAGTTTGCCTCAGTGATAAATATGCTAAGTTCAATCCTAATAAACGAAGCTTTAATTAGATTAGGTTCAGCTTGCAACAGTTTCTGAGTATTTGGATTACGAGTTTGTAAAGACGTTTCTATATATATTGTTATTCATTCAAAAGCTCGCCTAGGAAAATATTGATGTACATCAAAGTAGTGTGGTTTATAAACCTATAGTGTTCTCCACACCCTTATGTGGAGGTGACTTGGATGCTCTTTCAAAGCTTATTAGGTTTGGGCATGCCTTTAGGCTCATATGCGGGTTAAAATTCTTTTACATGAGCCTAATATTTATATCTTTTCCAAAGCCTTATGTTATATGATATAAAACAGTTTTTTTTTCCCTTTTACTGTTCAACTAGGTCATAACATGCTCATCTCTTTGTGCAGTGCCATCTTGCTTCCCATAATTTGTGTGCAGGGGGTGTCTGTTCTCCTGATGATGAAAGCGATGATAACAGTCATTCCAAGCATCTAGCGAGCCCAATGAAAATGGATGAATGTCCTACTTTTGATCTAGGGTTCTGAGGGATAGCTGACTTGTAAGAACTTCCATCACATTTAACGTTTTCACCATTAGTTGATACCCCGGTTATATCATGGGTTCACAATATCATCACTGGAATCTTCCTGATCCACTTGTATCAGATCTCGCTATGTGAGACTGCCATTATATCGCTATATACAGACTCTTGAAATATGCAAGTGGGGCCTTCTTCCACCTGTTGTCGTATTCAATCAAGTTCACTTTGACACGAAGATATTTGCTATCCTTCTGAAAAAATTTTGAAGTTCGCAATGTAGTTACATTTTTAAAGCGGTGATATCTTAAAAGGAAGGGTGTAGTGAAATGTTATTTCAGGCCTAGATTGGATATAAAAGAATTTACTTAATGTTGTGCACAAATGGATTCTCAGTTAAAATACTTCAAGTTGCATTCTGACACAAGTAGAACATCTCCAGGGTTTCGTTTCTGGTGATTGAACTCGTGCAGTTGTTGAAAGGTCACGTAGGAATTACCTAACAGCCACCTTCAGAACTCCAAATGTTAAACTTGGGCCCCAGTTTGCACTGAGAAACTTGAATCTGGTTCTATACCAGGGCAACTAAATTTGAAACAATCACTACATAGGATAGGGTTCCAAATATAAACGGAAGCTGGTAAAATTGAAAAAGGGAAGAGGAAATTGAGTCATTTGCTTTCCTGCTCCTGCCTCGATTTAATTCTTTCCGGTTCTGTCATCCTCTCTGGACTTTCGCACGCTGAGCAGGGCTTGAAAGAGGCGTCTGCTCTTGCTTGAATATAGTTGAATGTCACTCATCCTTTCTCTTTCAGCATACACAGTTCTAGACCATGAAACTGATCTCTGGGTCTGAGTTGGGTACTGAAAAAACATTAGTAAAACCATCTTTACATCATAATAAACTTGTGGCAGTACCATGTTCCCTACCATTGTCTACTACTTCACAGATACGAACGTCATTTTACATTCTGGGAGTATTGCTGAGCTTACCTGTTGTCTCTCAGTGGAGTGGTTTGGAGAGGTTGGTCTCTTGAGAATAGATCTTGTACGTAAAAGGGGAAAGCGCTGTGAAGAGGCCGCTCTTTTTTCTGTTCCTAGAGAAACAAAATCAGTACAGGATTGTGACAACTATAGAACAATTCTTGAAAAATTTCTTCTCTAAGACCTGGTTGTTTGTTGTCTGAAATCTTTGCAAATGCGAAAGTTCCTTGTCTTAAACTGAATTTTAGAGATGGCAATGTGAAATTCCACTCTCTGCATTTGGGAAATAGTTATAAAGCTTCAACTTATACTAGTCATGATGATAATTTGCTAGGTGAATACGTCATAAAGTTTACCTGCGAGAAGGAGAAGGTGCCCTTTTCATTGTTGCTTGTGGGACTTGGCAGAACAATCACGTAAGTAATGCGTAAACAATTATCAGTATGGATCAATGAAAATTTAGTACTTCTCTGAATTTGTTTTAATGTGGAGTTCATCATAGTTAAGCTTCCACACATTTTTGACAGATTCAGAAGACAATACCTTGTTTAAATTGTTCCAAATTGTATCCAACAGTTGTTCTACTGTGGTGTTTGGATCTGCCACCGTCAACTGCATCCATGTTGCTCTCTGCTGAAATTAGTTCATTGTAAGCATCCTTAAAATCTTTACTCTTTTCTCTATCTCTCTGTAACTTACTAGCAGAGATTAGCGTCCAGAGACATGTAAAAGGTAAAATGAAATTACTGTCAGCATGCTTGCCTGAGAAAATGTAACTCTTATGGTACTTCGGAGTATATATCATCAACGATTGTTGAAGAAGACCGCCTTGGTTGGTATACTCTTGGCATGTTTTTACTCTCTGAAAAAACCCGTACCCAACAATGGATATGCATAATTAAAGTGAAAGAAGACATCAGTAACCTAATGTTGGAGGTGCAAGACGTTAACCCAAGATCTACGTAAGTCCACATTCAAGTGTATGTACATTTTTTGCCAGTACTGAGGTCATACCATCTGAACATCTCCATGTTAGATGTTCAGATAGTCCCCAATGGGGTAAAGTTAATATGACAGATGAAGGCAAGTTATTGCAAAAAAAAAAAACAAAAAAAGTCAAGTTCACGAGTCTCTGGTGATTTATATCGAATTGAAGGCATCGTGGTGATTTACGTCTAAAGGCTAGCTGAGCGTGCATCTAACTACCCTGCTTTATGATATTGAGTGAGAGGACCCATATATGAATGCCAGGGTAATACGCGGTGAAACCTGTTCCAAACAAGACAAATGAAGCTCTATATTTGAAATTTCTTCAACTTTCTCGTCAAAAAAAGTGTTGACTTTGTAAGCTACTGAACCCAAATGATCCACAGTGCTGATCAAAGCTTGAATAAGGTAATTCTTCAAGGTTTCAAGCACTCTACAATTGTTGAAAAATGCAGTGTTTTAGTAACCCTTCTGTCAAAAATCTTAAAATGGTATTTCATTAGCTGACAACAAAAAATGCGGCTCACATTTGCTTCTGCTCGTCGACTTTGTTGTAAGAAATTTCATAGTAATCTGCTGCCGAGTACAATTGTTTCCTAACATTCTTCAAGTCCTGTAATGATGAAAAGCTAAGTTTCTTAAAAATCAAAATGAATGGCGACTGATTTCTCCAAGTATTGTGGTCTGAAGCATATGCTGCACTTCATGGATCCCTCATCTGAGACTGATATGTCTATTATACTGAAAACAGCAACCTTGCAGTCTACCTATTGAGATTTTCCGACAGTTGAAAGCATAAAGAAGCAGAAACATATATGGCAAACTTTTTCCCAAACATAAAGAAAGCACAAACGTACATCGTATCTTGTTCTCCACTGGAATCATAATAGTAACCTCACCTTGAGCGTATCTGAAAAGATCAAGCTTTGCTGCATGATAAACTCGTCTGGATTGGAAGCTCCTTCAAGGCCAGGAAACGAAGAGGACCAGGTGCTACTCTCCATGACACCTATACCTGTCTGCCAAATCAAATAATTAAAAAGAAAAACAAAACACATGGACCTGGTTATATATAGCTGTTGATCTAATCTTACACTTAGCGTGCTTTATCACATTGCTGCTGCTATGATCAGAACAAAAGAATCAATCTTAAGGGAACGGACCTGCGGGTGTTGTTCTTAACCGGGTTTAGAGTCACAGTTCGAGATGGCACAGACCAGAAGTATGAAGCTTATTGAGGTGGTTTCAACTAGCTAGAGACGCCGTGGCCGGAGATATATACCTGATACCGTGTGTAAGAGGAAAAAGAAGGCAATAATTTGGCATGTAATTGTCAAGAAAGTCTCGACCTTTAATTATTTGGACTGAAACAAAGCTGAAAACGAGATAACAACTGTGCCCTGTGGATTTTTAATTTAACCTGGAAGTACTCAACTCTGTGAATACCATACATGTATGAAACTCTTAAGACTACCTATACCTCAATATAGATGATACTCATTTATCACCTACTTTGACCTAAACCTTACCTTAAAACAAAGACTAGTCATACCTTTTTCAATACTAACTCCCCTTCTCCGATACATCTTGAAGCAAGGCAACCCAGCATCGTGATTCGGATGATGCAATATCCTGTCTTCTAATGAAATCAACTCTTGAGTTAATTTTTAGGGATGAGTTACGCGCTACTAATATAGATAGTAATTTGTTTATTACGCTGCTTCGTTATCGTAATTGGCTTTTATTATCTACGAACTTAGAAGAAACTATAAAAACGGATGATTTTACTATAAACAAATAAAAGTCCTTTTCCTACTCTCTTTCAATTATTATAGTGCAATCAGTCACAAATATGTGGCCTACACGAGAGTGACATGACAATGATCTTGGCCAAATTCAACAATCTCCAACGAGTACGTTCTTCATAGATCAAACCTGTGCAAGATTTTGTCTGACCTATAACCCTGATTTTTGTATAGAAACAAAAGCACGTTCTGTTAGTGCATTTCAATTTGCCTGCTCGTTTTCATCTTATTCATAATATATAGTAGCGACGGTCCGGTGGAAGATTTAATAAACAACAAAGTATAGTATTACCCTCGAAAGTAGACTAGAAATAAAAGTGTGTCATGTCATGTTAGTTAAGAGCACAGCATGCATAATAATGCAAGTTTTATTAATTGAAAATGAAGAAGTCATGCTCTTGAATTGATAGGATTCACCCTACATATAGAAATAAGAGTGTCATGTCATGTTAGTTAAGAGCATAGCATGCATAATACATAACACAAGTTTTATTTAATTGAGCCCGCACGGATAACCCAATTGGTTATTGGGAAGGAAAGTGAGTCCAAGGTCTTGGGTTCGAATCTCGACAGCGGCAGTGTAGGAGCTTATCTAATGTGATAACTCTTTGTGCGCACCGAGCACTGGGCCGCCTTTCCGAAAAATTGGCTGTGATCAAACCGTGATTTACCTCCCTCACACAATGTCGGGCGGAATGTGGGGGCGCCTAGGATGGGCGTTTCACCTTTTGAGTCCAATTTTATTTAATTGAAAATTATTGATAGGATTCTGCCTACATATGACCCTTCCCATTTTCTTTATTTCACTTAATTAAGTTGCAACCACATTATCATGTACATGTAAAGGCAGCCACTACTGATCAAGTCACTAATAGTAACTACCTACTGCAGGATAAAGCAGGCATCTTCAGCATCGATTCAACATGCTCTTCTTAGTATTGGGATAAGTTTCCATCACTGACCTTTCATTGAAGCCCCTTTACCTGGGGCGTACGTTTAAAGCGCCATGCCCCTGCAATTCCTGGGCCGCAGGGCAACTTAAGCTTTCACAACCATTCACATAGTTCAATTGCGCTTTACTTTGCCAAAAGGATACACTGTCGAGTTTCGATCGGCACTTTAAACTTCAGAAAACGAACGTATACGTTCATTAAACTTCCAATGGTTGAGTCAATCTATATGACCAAACTAAATTATCCTATTAAGAAGCCTCCATGCAAAGATCGAAAGCAATTTTGATGTAAGGAGAAGGTTTTAACAAACCTAGTATAATTAGGGAAACATACCAAAACAACGTTAGACCTATTTCACAAAGAATCAAATTTATTAAATAGTTTGCTTGATCTTAAAGGCATTAGTTATAATTAATTTATTTCTTGCATCAGTTACCCCAAAATTTTAAAAACTCGTATCTAATAAAAACTTCACATATAATTGAAGTACTTTCAGTAGCTAATTTACTAAACTAGTTCTTCTCATCGTATCATATCACGATTGAACCCTCTTAAAATTAATATAGTATTAATTGCATTTGATCAACCTCCATCACCAAATTTAAAATCTTTCACTTACTCCCTTGAACATTTAATAAATTGTTATTTTACATCTCATCAATAGATCTGAATGACTAAGTCGACGGGAACATTCTCAAAAGGATGCCGCGTAGGGGAGGATGCCAACATGGACGCTCGCAGAGGCAGGACGGGATCCTCTGTCCTCCTTCTTCTGTCTCTACCTGTCTTATTGAATCTCACCCACCTTTAGAAAGATGACATCATCACTCGTACAACTGGCATGAGGCGTCTCTGTTGTTATGGCTGTCTAATTCTCCAAAGGTTCCAACGACAGCACTTCCCTCTTATCCTTTTATTATTATCCGATAGCATTGAAGCTCGAAGTTCGTTAATGTTTGAGCAAATCCTGTAAGCAACTTGACACAAGAAGATCAAAGTTGTTCTAAAGGACTCGTAAAGCTCCCATTCCGTAAAGCGTTCCTAGGTTATATTAACGACATGTCTGTATAATTGGTTTAGTGTGATAAAATTAGGTTAGTCTATTAATTTTTTTTATATTTCAGATGAATGATGCATTGCATGTATACTTTTTTAGGTGATCCTTAATTTACTATTCTTTGTCAGTTCAAAGCATCAATTTAGGGAAAACTATCGATAAGTTAAAATGTTTGATTTCAGTTTCAACTTCTGTGTAGAAAATTAGGTTAGGAAATTATTGAAAAAGGGAACGTATAACTTTTAAAAAAATTTATCTTAGTTTTGAATATGATTTTTTAAATATAATTATGGATCACTTTCCATTTTAAGCCTGTGGGTAGGAAATTACGTTAAAATATTAACGTAAAAAAGAATGTACAAAGACAACTTTGGAATTTTATGAAATATGATCCTGGTGCTTGAATATGATTACTTTGAATATTGTGGGATATGAAGCATTTGTTTTGTATTATGGGGTATGCATAATGTTGTTTTAATAGGTAAATCATTAGTCAATTCTAACATATATATTTAGCAATAATATACGTTAGAATAACATATAAATTAAAAGTTGAAGAAAAACAAAATAACTCAAACCATTATTGTTTGAGAGTCTGCCTTTTAGAATTCTTCTAAGCTCTCAATTCTTAATTTAATAGTGTATGTTTTTAGAAGAGAAAAGAAGCTCAGGGACTCCAAAATCTACAAGAAAGCCTATATAAATTTGCTCCCATAGGTCAAAGGTCAAAGGTCAAAGTACTCAGTGTACAAGACTCCCTGCTTTGTGAGGGTCCGGGGAAGGTCATCGATATATGCAGCCTTCCTCTTATATTTTTACAAAGAGGCTATTTTCGTGGTTCAAACTTGTGACCTTTTGGTCACAAAGGAGCAACTTTTACTAATTGCTCAAAATCTCTCCATTATGAATGTGCTTCCATTAAGCACATTATTGGTTATCATAAAACCAGGATATGAATACCCATTAACTACACAATGTTGGACTATTAGTACCAACAATATAAAAAGTTCTCACATTCTCTCACTTGTTAACAGTTAACTTGGCATCAAACCTAAATTTGATCCAAGTACAATATATGAATCATGACGATAGGTCCTTTAATTGTTAAGTATTATCTTCCATATATTACAGTATACTATAATTGTATCATCCCAATTGTGGTAACATTACTTAGGATGTGTTTGTTTAATGGGTATGAGGAAATAGGAATACGTGAAAAGTAACGCTTGGTAAGTAACTATGATTGGATAATTTATATTTTGATTCTTCATTTTTGGGCATTCCTCCATTCCTCTTGTAATCAAGAGGAATGAGAGTGATTGCTCTATATTTTTGGCTCGCATTTTGCCGGCGAAGAAGGTAGAGAGACAGCTCGATTGTGGTGTCTTTGTAGTTTTGATTTCGCATTCGTATTACTATATATCATATCGATCGAAATCATCTCTATACATTTGTGGAGATATGGTCTTTTAATTATTATGAAAATGAAGCTTTATTTTGCCTTAATGACACTCATCTTTTACTGGACAAGGAATAAAGAATGGAACTTCATTAAGATAACGCATGTATATTTCAGATAGTAGAGTAGGGGAGCTGAAGTAACAGAAGAGAAAGTTGTACATTTCTTTTGAAACAAAAATTTAACTCCGAACAACTCAAAGACGATGATTCTCAACAAATAACTTATAAGTGTGGTCATTTATATATATCTACAAAATATTTTAGTTAATTAAGGAGATTGTTTCATCTTACATACATCTTTTTTAAAAAAGTTAAAACTTTGCTTCCACAATTGTGGTTATTCATTGTTCTTGCCTTATTTTAATGAAAATGGTAAAAATGAGAGCCGATCTTTTGAAATGTCACTTGCATTTTACCTTATATCCTCTTTTAGTTCTAGGAAATTCTTGTCCAAGAGTAATAACTCTAAAAGTACTAAATTGTATGACACCTCTATTTCCCATCACTTTCAATACCATTTCCTTTGTCAAGAAAACCAAAGTCTCCAAAATCAAGATCAAGACCAAATGCAGAACCCAAAGAAGGCACTCCTAAGAAGCTAAAATAGTGTAACTGCAAAAACTCGTGCTGCTTAAAGTTGTAAGTACGTTCTTTTTCTGATGCCACTTGACATATCAAGTGCTCTTCTTAAATTTTGATTCACTGGCTTCCTAATGGTTGAGTACTATTTATGCATCTTAGTAAGGCCCTTTTAAAGTGCCTTAATATTATAATCTGTATGCGTTGTGCTTTTGTTTAGCTATCTAAGTTACAATTCATAAATGATACATGATATCGTGAACATAAAGCTAATGTATCATATCTTGAATTCTTGTCACATATTGTGAATGCTTTGCCTCTGGATTATATTGTGATGGTTGCAATTGTGTAAACTGTTATAACAATATTGAAAATGAGTATGCAAGGAATGATGCCATTGAAGGAACATTAGAGGGCAGTCCAAATGCATTCAGACCTAAAATGGCCAGCAGTCCTCATGAAACACGAGATAGCCAGGTACGATGGTTAACTTTTGTAGGTTAATCTCAATAGGATAAAGTTTCTAGATTTCTATAGCTAAAAATTCTAATAGTGTTTATTCTTGTCTTGAGGGATTACTCATCACAATTTTCAAGCAAATACTAATATGATCTTCTAACAGAATCAACGATCAAACACGAATTAATGTATCTCTTAATTGAGAATTTTCCTCATATTGACTTGGGCATGCTCTTATCACAATTTTTGAAATGGATAACCAAGGAGAAAGTAATTAGAAGTTGTTATTTTGTGTGCTGCAGCCTTCATATGTTAAAGATTGTGGATTCATTTGCTCTGAAGATAAAAAACTTTCTCTTAACTTAGATGAACTGGTTTAGATGCTATTGTCAAATTTTTTAATATTCTGTTGTCCCTTAGATTTTGAAGCAGAGTCCAGTTCATTGGTTAAATATTATTTTAATTGAAACTAATGTAAAGATGAGGCGGTGAAAAATCTAATGGTGCTAGTTACTATGAAATTGATCCAATTACATTTCCTCTAATCTCCATCAACCTTATTTCTTTAAAATAGCTAGTTTATTTATCAATGTTGGATTGAATTTTTGTATTGTCAATGAGCATATAAACTCGTTTTCAACAGTTATAGGAGGAAGCTATATTAGCAAAGCACAACAAAGGATGTCACTGCAAGAAATCAAGTTGCCTAAAAAAGAATTGTGAGTGTTTACAAGCTAACATCCTATGCTTTGAAAAATACAAATACATAGACTGCAAGAATTGTGAAGGAAGTGAAGAGAGATATGCTCTCTTTCATGGTGATTAGGCCAACAACATGGCATATATTCAATAGGTTGCAAATGCTGCAATAACTGGTGCTATTTGATCCTTATTTTGGATGATTAAACTGTATTTTGAGGATATTATGTAACCAATGATATGTTGATGTAAGAAAATATTGGACTATTTTTTCTTCAAGAGCTCTTGGAAAGGAAATATTGCAATATACTTGATTTTAAACATTCTGTCATTATAAATAAGGTGTATAAATTAAATATAGTCAATTAAAATATATTTAAAATTTGAT
>JANIHY010000210.1:45787489-45799500 GCA_027479065.1 Erythroxylum brevipes
TGAATGCCTTTGAATGACAATGTCAAATGAATTATGCATGTGGATGGATGAATGAATGTATTTATTGTTATCCGAATTGAATATGTATTTGTATGGATGTTGGGATCGGGTCCGCGGTTCGGGTCGCCCGTTGGAGCGCAGCCCGAGGGGCCGCCTCGGGATTCGGAGGTCCGGGGCCCGGGCCCAACATGTATTCTATGTATTTTGCTTATTATTTAATAGTTATATAGTATTTTTGACACTTAATTCACTTTAAGTGCATTTATAGGTGATAATTGCATTCTTGGACCAAAAGGAGAAGAATTTAGATGAAACCGTGGCATGGAACAATGATTTGAAGCAACTTGGACCTAAACAACCATGTATAGTGACTATGTAATTCTTTATAAATGTGGGAAATTTGAAAATTTTTGGTTATGGTCATATAAAGTTACATGCTTGTGTAAGTCTCCATGCTAGTACACAGTCACTTACACACCCATATATATTGATTATGTATATCCCTAGTTTTTACTATAAAAGGACACGAATAGAGGCAAAACAAAAGGAGTAGAGTTTTTAAGTAATTTTGAGTCATAAAGAACATAGTATTATAAAAGGATGTGAATGGAGGCAAAACAAAAGGAATAAAATTTTTAAGTAATTTTGACTCATAAAGAACATAGAGAGGTGATAGTTTTGATCAAAGGACAAGGAAAATACAAAGAATACATTAAAAAATCTAATAGATAACAACATTCAATCTAGTTTTTCAGAAAGATCCAATAGAAAAAAAGGGATATTTAGAATTATGATTTCTTTGTTTTCTATTAGTTCTCTGCATATTTATCTTTGTTTTTGTTTTCTATAGATAGGCTCTAAATTTTTTATTGCCTTGGAATGATGAACCCTAATTTGTGATAACAATATGATTTTATCTTTTATTTAATGCAATTTTATTGATTGATTTATTAGGATCAATTATGCGTTATATCCTAGTTCTAATATATTAAAAAATATTAGTTTATGATTTGATTTCATGTGATTGAGATTTATAAATCTATTTATACAAATAGATCTACCATAATTGGAAGGAGTTGCATGCAAACCTAGAGATAAGCCAATATAAATCCTTTGGATCAAGGTCAAACTTAATAGTGGAATTTATAAATCGATAATGCAATCCTAGAGGTTTTAACTAAAAAGATTTTTTTAGTTAACTAATGGATTAGTTGTTAATAGTCTTAATAGAGTTATTTAAATAAAATAGGAATTTTCACAGTCCAATAATCAATAATATGATTGCATAATAAAAAATTAATAATTCAAATATTCTTAAGGGGATTCATCACCTAGATACTATTATTTTATATTGATTTTTCTTTTTATTATACTTGTCATGAGTTCAAATCTATTTAATCTTAATTTAGTTTATTTGTTTAGCTTTAATTTCAATAAAAATAAAAAATCCAATTCTTAGGTTAGATGATAGAAAAAGGGTAACTACTAGTACTTATTGTCTTCATCGGATCGAACCATACTTGCTTATGGTAGCTTCAGTTACATCTTGCACTTGTAGTAAAATTATTGTTGACCTTAACCCTAGGCTCAATTAGTGACTTACAAGTTAAAACTTGGAGGAACCTTTCTTACTAGAGGTTTATAGCATACTGGACATGCAAATGGATTAACCTCTAATGTTTAATTCAACTGTTGTTTGCACAAACGCTAAAATGGAAATTCATTATAATTCATAGTACACCAAATGATTAGAGGATGCATCATAAGGAATATATTTTCCTTAAAAAAATGATCTCAACCCAAAATTAATCCAATCAAACTAATCAAACCTTAAACAAATTCTTCTATGTTGATTTACCTACCAAAGCATATAATTCTAGTATATTCAATACTTGCATTCACCAAGTAGTAGAAAAAAATAGTGAATAAAGCATTGACTCAATCAATCAAAAATTGATTTAACAGAAAGCATTAAGAGTGACTAAACAACCATAAAAAAGAAATTTAGTCACCCAAGTATAAGCACTCAATTTCATAAATAATTGTTTTCTTGAATCATCAAACTGTTCTAATTTTTTAATTCCAAAAAAGGACCTAAAATTTTAAAATTAGAGAAAGAACTACCTCCAATCTTGTGAAAAATTACAATACTTTAACAACTCAGGTCTTTAATTGATTCTCCTAAATTTAGTCCTTAATTGATGCTCCTACCTTTCTTCACATTTTACTTAAGAGCTTATTCAACCAAACCTTCAAAATCAATGTCATATTCACCGAACAATTTTATTTTCTAAAAAAAGCACCTAATTTTACACCCTATCTTCTCCTATAAAGTTTTTTCTATACCAAAATATGAAAACATAAGTTTCCCCATAATTTGGAATCAACTAAACATTCCCAAAAGTTATCAAAACTCAACCAAAACCCAACACACATACCAAACTAACGAAAGACATAGAAAGCCAACAAGACCATCAAAGAGGGAAAGTGGGATAGTTAAGGTTCCAAAGCAACAATAGAGGAAGCATGAATGTTGAACCTAAGAGAGGAGTATCAAAGATATGGTTAGAGAATATAAAAAAAAACAAGAGAGAGAGAGAGAGAGAGTGAAAGAGAGAGACCAAAGAAGTACTTGAAAATTAGAGAAGAAGACTACCACAATTGGAACACTACAACCGAAGCCAAGAAAACCACAGTTAGAACTAAAATAGGGGAGTACCTGAGAACTAGAAAAGAAGACTACCATAATCAAATCACCACAAATGGAGGCAAGACAACAATAATCGAAGCCAAAATAAAGGTAAATTCATAGCCAAAGCAATAAGAGAAGAAGAAACAATGAGAGAAAATAATGAGATTAAACAAATTGGTTATGTAGTTTATAAAATAAAAGAAAACAACATTGTTTAATTGGTTTTTTAGGGCAATTTTTTACTTTTTTTGTGGAGAAATGTAGCTGAAAGAATCGGTGATAGATTTGTGTTTTAGCTAAGAATAAAATTTCGTAGCTAAAACCTTTTGGCTATGAAAATATTTTCATAGTGAAAAATGTAACTAAAAGTTATGATATGGGATAGGTTTATGTTTTAGCTATGAATAAAATTTCATAACTAAAAACTTTTACTACAAAACTAAGTTCACAGTTAAAAAATGTCACCATAACTTATTAACTATGAAAATTATTTTGTAGTAAAAACTTTTTTCTACGAAAATAAGTCCATAGTTAAAAACATCGTCAAATTTTATTAGCTTTGAATTTCAAATGTAATATATTATAAATGTAGTTAATAGTTTTAAAAAGCTATGAAAAATTTTAACGATAGTCATACTGTTTCAACAGGGTACGATTTTGAAATTTCGTAGTCAAATAGTAACTTTTAGCTACAAATTTCAAATCGTAGCAAAATAAAATGTCTGTGCTTCTTTGTTTCCTAGATAGCTTTCTTATAGTAATGTGGATCATGCTTCTAATGTTAGGATTGTGGTAGCTTGGAACCCTATTTCAGATGTTCTAATTTAAGAACTTTAGATCAATTGATACATTTTGAGGTTACTCTGATGAATAGCTCCACTCCTTTTCTTATGTCTTATGTCTATGGTTCTAATAACCTCAACCATAGAAAATTCTTTTGGATGAGCTATCAAACATTCACAGTAATGTTGTTAGCTTTCCTTAGATTATGCTGGGGACTTTAATGCTATCCTGTTTTCCCATGAAGTTGAACTTATAAGCACCGTGGCTATGAATGATATGAATGATTTTAGGCAGTGTGTGGAGGATTGTGATTTGTTTGACTTAAATTCTAGTAGTCCTAGACTCACTTGGAACAACAAGCAAAGTGGAGACCTTTATATTGCTAGGAAGTTAGATAGAGCCCTAATCAATTCGGCATGGAGCTATAGGTTTCCCTCCTCTTATTGTGTGTTTCTTAATCCTAATATTTCTGATCACTCTCCAATTGTAGTTAAGGCCCTAGCTCATCATCAACAGAGATCCTCCCCTTTTAGGTTTTCAAATTTCCTAGCTTCTCAACCTAATTTCTATCAGATAGTACAAAATGCTTAGTCTTTCCCAGTTCAGGGCACACCTATGTTTTGTGTTATTTCCAAACTCAAAAGGTTTAAAACAACTCTTAAATTTCTTAATTATGTCCAGATAAGAAATGTGCATGATAGAGTAGACAAGTGTCAAGATGCCCTTAATAATATACAAAATCAAAGGAGGATGATCCCAAATATCCCTCAACTGGTTTCCATGGAATCCAAAGCCATTAATGAATTATTTAGAGCCCTTAAGGATCAGGAATCCTTCCTTAAACAGCCTTCCTGTATCAAATGGCTTTGATAAGGGGATATGAATACAAAATTTTTTCACCACTCCATCCTTGCTAACCGAAATAGAAACAATGTACACTCGTTGGTAGTGAAGAATGGCAATAGGATTGTTAATCTTGAAGAGATTCAAGATCAAATCCTTGGATACTTTAAAAATTCTATTGGGGAAAAAAAGGACCTCTTCCTTCCCAAGAGTTTGTGGGAAATCTTTTTGATCCTTCCTTGCCTAACCATATCTCAGAAGCTCTTAATGCTGAAGTTTCAACACAAGAGATTAAAGAGGTTTTCAATTCTTTCAATCCCAATAAAACTCCTGGGCCAGATGGGTTTAATGGATTCTTCTTTTCACATACTTGGCATATTATAGGAGGGGAAGTTACTAAAGTTATTCAAGAATTTTTTCATAATGACAAACTTCTAAAAGAGTTAAACTCCACCTTTATCACTCTTATTCCTAAGAAAGACCATCCTTTTATAGTGGTATATATAGGCCTATCTCTTGTTGCAACAATGATTTATGAGGTCATTGCAAAAATCATAGCAAATTGGCTTAGAGAGACCCTTCCCCACATTGTTATCCCCAACCAGAGTGCCTTCATTAAGAACCGTCGAATAGGGGATAACATTTTGTTAGTATAGGAGATTTTCAAAAATTACCAACTTTCAAACAACCACAAGAGATGTGCTTTTAAAGTGGATTTTCAAAAAGCCTATGATTCGATTCAATGGGAATTCCTTCTTAATATTCTAGTAGCTATAGGCTTTCCCCAAAAGTTCATTGAATGGATCAAAGAGTGTGTCACTTCTCCCTCCTATGCTATTTTGATCATTGGCTCACCCTCAAAGTGACATTCCAAATTATGGAACAACTCAGCTCAAAAACTGAGAGAAGGTAAGAGTGGGAGAGTTTATTGTCCAACATATTTTCTGCAGGTTTTTTTTAGGTTTAGTCAAAGTGGATTTCTTCCCCTTCGGTATAGAGCGAAAGAGAAGTGGGGTGAACACTTATTGGCATAACAATGTAACAGAATAATGGATACCAATGGCAATGAATAATTTTCATAAAAGTGGGTGCCAGAAGATCCAACAATGAGATTATCAATGAAGGTTGAGAGAGGTGGACATACTTGACAATGAACAAGGAAACAAGGTCATTATTCACTTTAGCTGTGTGGACTGTTGTTTAGATTGTTTTTATTATTGCTTGATGGCGCTACTAGAAATTGGGTTAAGCATCTTGTGTTATTATACAGATATGTTAGGTTTAAGATCTTTCGCAAGAAAATGGTATAGAGTAGGATGGTTAGGTTTTGTTGTATGATTTTACAATGGAAGGAATTGTTGTAAATTCTTTTGAACCCTTTTGGTAGCTAAGAGATTTCAGTTTTGGAATCTTTAGTTTGTACATACCCTCTATTATTTGTATTAAAGTCTTATTGAGTAATAAAAAAAACGTAGCCAAAAATCCTATTTTTTGTATTTGAGGTTATGGTATAACCTAAGAATTCATGTTGAGTCCTTTAAAGATGGTCTTTAGGTGCTTAAAACTAATGATGATGCTAAAGATGGTCTTTAGGTACTTATTGAAAAGAGAAAAGAAAGTACAATTCAACTCTATTTAAAAGCTGAAAATTATCCTGTTAAATTAATCCAATATAAGATTTTATTTGGATGATTGACATATGGAAATCATATTATCAACAACAAAAACATTGAATATTGATTGGGTCCATTCCAACAATAGTAATAACTGATGATGATGAAGTTTATATTAACTCTTTTCCAACAACACTAACAACTTTTATAGATGAACAATATGATATTGACTTTAATCCAATAATAGTAAGAACTTATTTAGATGAACAATAGAGTGTTTTCTCCACTCAAAGAGCACCCATAATTTCTTTGAATAAATAACAAAGTATTGGCTTCAATCTAACAACACCCACATAGTTGATGAGTTAGATGATCCAATATATACGTATCACTTGGCTAAGATAAAAAAAGGCCAAAACAGTGTATCAATAAGAAAAAAATGCATAGTTAAATGCAACACTGCAAATTATGGACGTAATGTTAGAATTTGTAAAAAAAACCATCTTCTTTTAAAAAAATGATAATTTGGTAACAAAATTATGAAAATTGTAATATTTCCTAAACTAATTAATCACATAAAAATGATATCTTACTTTGTTTTTATCATATATTGTAGGAAGCCAAGTCATAGGTTGTGGCTTCGTAACATAGTCAAGTTATTGATGCAATTATAACTCAACAATTCATAAGGAGCATAAATAACAAAAAAAGGCAATAAGCTAGTTTAAATTAAGAGCAAGGGGCCAGAGGAAGAAAAAAAATAAAAGCAATATCTTACCTTAGAATCTTATATCAAAACTTAGATCTAGAACTTTGGAAGGTGCTCCTTCAACTCAAAGAACCAAGAAAAAACAAAGTTAAAGAATTTTGGACTAAATAAGAGTTCAAATCTCAAGTTCTTTTGATATAACGTTATATGCATTGTTATTTCCTTATTGATTTTGATCTTTTATGTAAAATAGTAAATTATATAGGTTATAGGTGGAAGACATTTTAGACCTAGAATATAATGAACTCATAGTTAGATACTATTATAATATGGACCTAGCATATTTTTAGACTTTATAGTTTTAGGTATATCATGTGATTAGTGCATATTAAATGATATCATTATATTCAATTGTTATTTTATAAAAAAAGTTATGTATGTGTAAAATTTCAAATTTAGTTACGACAACTTCAATTTAAAAAATAAACCCTTCATTAAGACCAAGTTTATTTTGTACATGATCCCTTGTTTAAATTCAACAATTATATTGATTAAATTGAACACATTATAAATTCCTTAACCTATATTATAACAACTATATCTATAAATAAAGCTTGATAATGAAATGAGACATCATGCTTCTCCTTCCCTCAAGCCTTCACCATGTACTGGATTATCTCCAATGGTATACTTAAATATCCTTAGCTCTTCCAATTACTTTTAAACATTCCTATTTCCTTACTTCCCTTCTTTCCATCCCCCATTCCTAGATTCTTTAAGTCTCTTATGTTTCTCTATTCCTCCTTTGTGTGTGTAAGTTCCTTTCTTCTTATTCTCTCGAGCTTTTTTAAAAGTTGTTGTTACCTATAACTCCCTATTAAATTTTTTATCAATGAATGTCAAAAGTCAAACTAGACTCAAATTTTCAGAGTGTGGTGACATTCCTACCCATCCCTACTTGTGCGTCACTTGTGTCGCACATCTTGTAGGAACCATTGATCCCTATGTTCAAACCTATTCCCCTTCAAAGTCTATGGAGAACCATACTTAATTAACTCTTAACTCTTCTCCTCTTAGTCCTTAGATGACTTGGGAACAAGTAGTAGCGTATGCTTACCCTAGAATATTATCCTCAATCTGAAGAGGAAGGCAAAATCTTAGTATACCATGAAATTAAAGTTTTAAAGGTTGGAGCTAAGAGCTACAATGCTACTATGGTTTATTTATTTTATATGTAAAGATTCTCCTTTTCTATTTATAAACACTTAAGCCTTCAAACAGTGGAAAAGAAGAGGATTTATTAAATTTTTGCTCTTAAAAGAGAACTATATTTTATTTTGTTCTCCATAGAGCTAAAGGCTAAACAAATAAATGAAGATGGACCTTGGAATGTTGCCAACCATCCAGTTTTCCTTTAGGATATCAAAATTATTCCATTATAGTGAGATTTATTGTTAGAAAGGTTTATCCATCCTTTCTCGCAAAAGTATAGACATTTCTAGTGCTAGTCTATTTTATATATTTTTTGGTTTCCACCAAACCAGCAAAATTTGGTTTCTTCTAGACTAGAAATTCCTTAAGAACCTACTATTTATTAAGGATATTTAACCTTTAAAGTTTCATATTACATAATTCATTACTGTGGAGAGTTGCTAGATTTTTCCCTTATAGATTCATGACTTAGATTGATCCTACTAGTAACGGCTTTATTGAGTTGAATCTTAGAGGTTTATTATCATATAACTCTTTCTTCTCATTAAATTTTCTATCACTTGGTTTAAAAATTATACTAAGTTTTAGATCAAAGTTCATAATTTTAGTTTGATCTTTATTACTAATTTTTGCATCATCATTAATGAGCATTGTTTGGTCTATTTCCTCTTTATGGGCAGTGATTGTGTCGTTCAAACTTTAAAATTTACAAACCCTCTAATATTGTAATTACACAGGTTGCAACTGTAGTATAAGAGATATTGATCCCACGAGGAAGGGAATTAGTCTAATCCTAAAAATCTAAGGCTAAAAAGATATAAAACTAAAAATAAATAAAGCAATGGGAAGTAAATACAAGAATTGAATTCAACCAATTAATTTAGAAATTAAACATGAAGGAATTAACAATTGAGCAACAAGCACGCACAATGAAAACCAACCAAGAATTTACCAAGTTAAGAGAAAGAGGATTTTACCTGTCATTAATTCTAACTTTTCTGATTATGTGTTAATGGGTGTTAGTTCTATGTGATCTTAGGGTTGATTACTCTCTCTCGAATTATAACCATTAATCCTAATTTATAAACCCTAATTGGATTATGAAATTTGTAATATCTCAATTCACAAATTGTATAGATAATTAGATTTGAAGCACTCTAATAAACTATCGGAATATCGCCCAAGAACTCTCTCCGCACAATTGCCAATATGATTTGGCATAATTTCTATTAAATCGTTTAACTCTCATTAATCTGATTTATTCGTTTTTCATTCAGTTTACCCTCTTAGTTTGTTGCTGAATTATGTAAAGATGCAATCAAATAATGACATTCATCCAATAAACTCAATCAATTAAATTATCTTTAAATCAAAATGAAATCTTGAAGAAGAATTAGAACATCATCAACTTATACCATCTATCATCATACAATCCATCCCAACTTCATACATGAATAAAATTGAAACAAAAAGGAAATAGAAACTTAGAATGAACGATCTGGGAAGGCAGCAGCGTCAGGAAACCTCCTGATCTAGGAAGCAAATTGAGAGCACTTCTTTTTCCTCTTCTCCTCTCTTTCTTTTCCTCTTTCTCTCTTATGGTTCCAAAAGTGGCTACATGAAAAGCTCCCTTCTTTCTTCTTTTGTTGTTCTTTAAATAGTCTCTTATATTTTGGGGCTTTTTCAAGGTCTAAAAGGTCAAAAAAAATCCCTTAAAACGTGAAGTTCCTAAATGTTTGTGCATTTTCCCGATGTAGTCCACGATCGTGGCACGTAGGCCACAATCGTGGGCCATTCCTAGAGCTTTTGTCACGATCGTGAGTCATTGCTTTGACCCGAATGTCTTTAAAACTCCTTCCTTCTTTAATGTTGACCCTAAAACACTAGCAAACACATCAAGGTACCTCAAAAATATAATATTTAAGCTTAAAAGCTTGTACTAACCCTTAAAAAACTTAAAAAAATAAATAATTAACAGACTAACACAATTCTAACCTAAACACATACTAAATGATCGAATTAACGACTAAACACATATCAGGCTATACCCTAAAACATGATGCAGTTTACACTTATCACCATCCCCACACTTAAATGTTTGTTTGTCCTTAAACAAACAAAACAACAAACAACATAAAATCACAAAGCACACAATGCAATAGTGAGACAACGGTTTTAACTTCATGAAAGAAATTTAACTCTAAACACAATCATTCAAGTTATTACAAATCATTATCAAGCAAAATCCATGTCTAGGGGCTCTGGACTAAATATACATATTAATCATGACCCAAATGTCAAGTTTATTCACCTATTTCAATTGTACACACATATTAATAATTATTTGGTTATTCAAACTTTGTAACTATTCCTTAGTACGTTTTCATTAAAAGTTAGGCTACTTACAAGCTCGGTCGGTTTTTATTAGAAAGCATTTTTTGTTACTTTTTGTGGACATGGATCTAGTCTTTTTATATAAAGCCAAACATTGGTGATGAATGTCAACCCATTTACTTGACTAAGTCATGATTTTATTAAGTTGCTTGGTTGGAATGTCATTATAGCCTTTTGATGCAAAGGCACATATTTGTGATGCGTGTCGATCCGGTTACTTGGCTACATCACGTATTTAACTGGCTACTAGCTCTATTCATAACTCGAATGCCAGCGGAATAGTTATTTATTTAAAATTTACAAACACAAAATTTTCTAACTAATGCCTATCTTATTACTTTAGCTACTTGTTTTTATGAAAAAATAATAGCTATGCTACTTAGTTTAAAGAACTAAAATTATGAATGAATGTGACAACTTATAGAGTGATAACTAACACTAAATCCTAATTAACTTGCATATTTTAGCCAAAGAACCCAGATCATTAATTTTGCGAGCTAATGACTCTTTGCAACATAATAAATTATGTTCAAAATTAAATTGATTTCATTCCATCTAAGCCATCAATACATTCACACAATTCACAATATACAACCTAAACACACTAATATAACAATATGCAAAATTCACATTCAAAGCAAAATACACAACTCTCCTCACACTTGAACAACATATCGTCCTTAATGTGAGAAGGAGACAAACAAACACATATAGAAGGAAGTAACATAAAATAAAATAAAACAAACACTAAAGTTAAAAGAAAAAGGGTTAGAAAAAAAACTTTATTGAGATGGAGGCGATGATGGCGAGGGACTGAGAACAAATCTGCTGGATGCCCGAGGAGGGACTGAGAACAAATCTGCTGGATGCCCGAGGTTGTTGTTTTAACTTAGAATTGCTTAAAAAGAGAGAGGGAATTAGTGAACCTAGATCAATTCAAATTATTAAATTTTTATTTAAAATTCAAAACAACTATAACTAAACACAATAATTTCAATCAAACTACTGAACGTGCTAATTTATGGTCATTAGCTTGACCTTACATTCTTAGAGGTGTCTTTAATTGTTCAAACAAAAGGAAATCACTTCCTTGTCCTTGGAAATAACTCCTTTGAGATATAATTTGCAACGATGCCCATTAACCTTAAAAGTTTTCTTATTAGCATTTTCCAATTTGAGGGCTCCACGATTGAAAACTTGAATGATCGCAAAAAGATCCACTCCATCAAGAATTTGGCTTCCCTGGAAATAGCCTTAACCTTGAATTATATAGCAATACTTCGTCTCCTACCTTAAATTCTTTTTGCTTAAGATAAGAATCGTGCCATTTCTTTACCTTTTCCTTGTAGAGTTTGACATTTTTGTATGCATTGTAACGAAACTCTCTTCTAGTTCATCTAATTGTAAAAGTTGTTTTTTCTCCTACTTGCTTCTAATTAGAATTTAGTGCTTGTATCACCTAGTATGCTCGATGTTCTAGTTCAAACTACAAATGATAAGCTTTTTTCGTATACAAACCTATAAGGAGTTGTTCCGATATGTGTCTTAAAAGCAATCCTATAAGCCCATAAGGCATCATCTAGCTTTATTGCCCAATCCTTACTGGAGCTATTCACCATCTTTTTCAAAATTCGTTTCAGCCTCTGGTTGAAAACTTCCACTTGGCCACTAGTCTGCGGATGATAAGGTGTAACATCCCGTTACTGTCAGTATGGGTATTATGGTAATACCGGAGTAGACTGATATGATTTCACTGCATTTATTG
>JANIHY010000210.1:45834178-45844369 GCA_027479065.1 Erythroxylum brevipes
GCTATCACATGTTAATTAATCTCAATTCAATTTAAGCTAACTTAACTAGCTCAATTAATCTAATCATGCTTAACTTTTAAAAAAAAATTTTGGGGCTAACACCATCTCTCGGCTACAATGTTCTAGATCTTTGCTTTATTAATGAAAGATTGATTTCAGTCACTTAATTACGATGAAGAAGAGCTAGTTTATCCTTTTTTGTGCTTGTTCATTATGAGGAGATTTATATAATGCATAATGAATTTTCTTAAGTTTCTCTTTGGCACCTTTTAATGCTTCTTGAATGTTTGAGCTTTGTTTATACGCATATTTTTAAGTTTTTTTTGACCAATTGCAGCTTCCTTATATAGGTGTATAACTTGCGGCCTCTTATCCCTACATTTAGCCCTTTAGATTAGCTTCCTAAAGGCCTTCCATATCAACTAAAACATTGTTAATTTGAAATGGAGATTTTTTTACTGACCGAGTGTATTTTACACCTTGATTAGCGTGATTTCATAAAAGATGATTATTGAATACTACTTTTCTCTTTAGAAAACCATCTATCCTTAAGTCCTTAAGCAAATATCTATCCAATTTCTTCCTTATTATCTAATTCCCTTTCTATTTTTTTATAAGTGTCAAAATTGCCCTTTGTTCTTAGACATGTAACCTGAATCTGATTGGCATAATCCTTAAGTTGATCATTGTGATTCCTCAAACTTACATTTCATTCAGCTTCTATAGGGTGGATCATTCATGGATCGTTCATCCATGGATCATACTAATAAAGTCTCTTATAATCATCTATGGATCGTTTATATGCCCATAAATCTCTTTATGTTTTTTTCATAGACTTACATTCATATGTTTCATATTAATGAACAAGGGTATCATTTGTTGCTCCATAATTGTTAATATAGACTCTACTTTATTTGTATCAAAAGTCATTAGTAATCTTCTATTATAACGATGATTGTGATTTATGATGATGGACCAATGTTTCCCAAGGAAACAAAATTTCTTACAGTTACTCCCCCTGATTTTGGTTTTTGAAAGAATTTTTAGAAAGGGCTTTGTATCTTGGATGTAATCAACCACCATCTACTATTTATTAATGTTATTAAGTTCTCCAATATTATATAAAATAGTCATTTAAAGGGAGAGTTGAAGTTTTTTTCTTCCTCTTTAAGTTCCTTCTTTTGACTCTTTAAAAGCTTTTCTTTGGATGAGTTTCTCTAGAGAACTTACTTAATAGTTTACTAGGTGTTTCCTTTAATGGAGTTAATTAATGGAGTTAATAGTTTTTATTCAACGTGTATGGCTTCATTCCTTTGAAAAGATAATATACAAGATGATCTATATTCCCTAATGTCATTTATTATGCTTGTATTTCTTCATTCTCTATTATGAGAGCCACATCGTTAGTATTTAAGTCCATAGAGGAATCTTACAATTAAAATTCTTTTCCCTTTCAATATCTAATTTATTACTAGGATGATCCCCCTTGGAAAGTTCATTGGCCTTCTTTTTGACTTGGTAGTTGTATCATTTCCATTTGCCTCATTAATGGCCTTTAATTGCATAACCTCTATGTATTCTTCATTTTTGAAACATTTCCCTGTTGGCTCTAAGTTTGTTTATGATGAGCTTTGCATGCCTCCAATTATAAGTAAATATAACAAGATCTGCAAAGTGATTATCATATTCATCAAGTCTTAATAAAAGGATGCAATCTAGGAGCTCCTTAATGGTTCCCAAACTTAAGAATAAATGACTCTTTTAAGGGATAAAGGCTTGCCCACAAAGCTAGCCAAATGACTTAATCCTTTAGTTTTCCAATACTCAATGGGTATGTTGTTAATGTTCAACCAAAAGGGAGTCTATTTATGCCTTAGGTCATGGAGCTTAATCCCAAGTTTTAAGGTTTGTATAATGTCAAGAACTTGACTTTAGAATCTTTTGAGCTTGATTGGAATAGTAGAGCTTGAAAAGAAAAGTGTTGTCATTATTAAGTAGATCTTCCTACAATATAAATTGCTTTCAATGGTAATTTGTCTAGGTGTTTAAAGTTGAGAAGGAAGACCTTTTATTTATGAGAAACATGAGTAAGGTAGTTTTCCATTCAATAACTACCTCCTTGAGGATGTCAATCTCTAGAGTTATTATGGTCTCACCATGCAAAGAGTTAGACAAAAGTAGAGCTTCAAGGATGGTGAAGGATCACCCAAAACCTATTTCCAAGACTTCTTGGTAGCACCATTATCTAAGGAATTCACAATATTGACTTGAGGAATGGAGCTTGTATATAGACGTAAGGGATTGAAAGGGTTTGGAGTACAAGAGGAAGAAATAGTCTTAGAATTTATAAGGGCTTAAATTTTTGGAGGTGAATAGGGAGCAATGTTAGGTAAAGATTTATAGTTAAAGGAGGAAAGTTTTCTGGAGACAATATTAAAGAGTCGCACTTTAAACTAAAATAAGAAAAAGAGAAAGAAGGAAATAAAAAGGTGATATAAAATAATAAAAGAGTGAGAACACAAATATGGATGTCTCAAAGGTAAAGGATTGCCTAAGCCAGTAGAAGGAGAATGACAATGTTTACTGGAGAGAACGACAATGTTTACGGAAGAATAAAATTAACAGGGAACTAAATAAAAAGTTCGAGAGAGGATAACTTTGAGAACAACCAAGTAATAGACCAACATCAAAAAATAATAAGGAAAATAGCACAGAAGGGAAAAGTGAAAACAAAACAACACAGAGGAGGATGACAGTATTAGAAAATAATATATTCTGTAATATTTATGGTAATTATTATATAAATATTTTAAGAAGTAGGGTTTTGTATAAGGCTCTTTGCTTTCATTGAAAGCTATGACATTATCTCCTCAAAATTTTTCATGATATCAGAGCCAAAACTCCAACTTCATTAATCTTATCGTGACAATCTTTGGCTCAGACTTTAGTGTATAGGAAGAAATTACTCACAAAGGAAGAATAGGAATAAGAAAAAGAAAAGGAGGAAATTCAATTCGCCATTCATCGTAAAGCCCCCTACCAATTGTTGCTTTACAGTTTGCAGTGTTTAATTACTGGGTAATTCAACTTTGTCTTATCTATTATATCTAGTTATGGTGGTATTGGATGGTGGTATTGTGCAGTAGTGCTTGCAAATATATAATTGCTAGTGGATTTCATTGTTCTTTGAATTTTGTTGCCTTTTTTTCATACAAGAGGAAAGCATAATGCAATTAACAACACTAATTCATCTGCCTCATATGATATGAGCTCTTATAATACTAGTCCAATTGGGATTCTTGGTCTCATTTTTGATCAAATTCAACGTTGGTTAAATCGTGTTCGTCGAGTGGGGAAAATTCACATGGTAAGGAACCTAGTAGTGAGACTTGGTTAATAGATGGTGGGGCTTCTCAACATATGATTGGAATTTTGTACCTACTCATTAATGTCCATGATCTTAATCTGTCTCCTATTGGATTACTTGATGGAGTTCAAACCACTGCTGTCAAAGAAATTCGTGCACTCTTAAATGGACTTGTTCTTCGTCATGTCTTGTATGTTCCAAGTTTGTCTTGCAATCTTATATCAATTAGTTGTCTAATTTCTAATGCAAATTGATTTGTGACTTTCGCCGATAAATTGTGTGTGTTAGAAGATTGTACATCGAGGAATCCTATTGGAGTAGGTGAATTTCAAAATGGGCTATATTACTAGAAACCAATGAAAATTACCCCAACTTGTATAGTAAGTGAAGCTAATTCTTGTGATATTTGGCATAAGCGACCAGGTCATCCATCAGATTGTATCTTATCTCTCACTCCTGGAATTTTTAATGGTAATAAGTCCAAGCATAAAAGTTGTGATATTTGTTTTCAGGCCAAACAGACTCGTAGCCCATTTCTAGTGAGTAATTCTCATATTGATGACTATTTTAAGTTGATTCATTGTAACATTTAAGGCCCATTTCGCACAACAACTTTAATTGATAGGCATTATTTTTTTTATCATTATTGATTATTGCAATCGTTATTTGATGTCTGATAAGAGTGAAGTTGCTACTATAATTCGTGATTTTTGTGTTATAACCAAGACTCAGTTTGATACATCTATCAAGATTATTCGCAATGATAATGGTGTTGAATTTTGTTCTCGACCAATGATTCATTATTATATTGACCATGAAATTTTACATTAGACTAGTTTAGTTGATACAACTCAACAAAATGGTTATGTGGAATATAAACATTAACATATTTTAGATGTTGCTAGAGCATTGAGGTTTTGAGCTAACTTGCCCATTGAATTTTTTGGTGAATTTGTACTTGTTGCTACTCATTTGATCAATCGTATCCCATCCTTAGCGCTTGGTGGTAAGAATCCATGCAAGAAATTAATTTCATCCCCCACCTCCTTATTCGCACATTCGAGTGTGTGGATGTTTATGTTATGCACATCACCGACCTCCTGTGAAAGACAAGTTTGCACCGAGCAAATGTTGATGTATTTTCTTTGGTTCTCCTCATGGAAATAAAGGATGGAAAGTGTATGATTTGGAGACAAAACAATTGTTTGTGTCTTGTGATGTGGTATTTTCTAAATCTGAGTTTCCATTTCTAGTTCTTGTTGTACCTGTTTATGACACTATTGCACAAGATGTTGGTGGTGCTCACATCGATACTGATATTTGATACATGGATGAATCTTCATTGACAATGGGAGATTCTATTTTTTCTTCACCCCAACAACTTCATAGGATACAACTACATCTCTACTACCAATTCATTCTTTACACACGATTGATGATAGATCCTCTACCAATCTCTCAAATTCTATGTCCTTTGAGCCTTCTGAGGATAATGACTCTTCCATGTCTTTTGCGAAACCAATAGATGATGTTGAAATGTGTCCACAATGTGATAGAAGGCCACCATCATATCTCAAAGATTATATTTGTCCCACTTACATTGTCTATTGCTTTGGCCCCATTTCAGTACATCTGCCTTCGTTTGATAGCTCAGGTTCCTTGTATCCTTTGGTAAATTATTGCCCTATTTGGAAAATAGCGGATTACATTAATTGTTAGCTGATTCTATCAGTGATTAGTTGATAGCTGATTGTATTAGTTGATTTAACCAGTGAATCACATCAGTTGTTTATTAAAAATGTTTGGTAAAATTAGTTGTTTAGTATTAGCTGTTGATGTGTAAAATGACTTATAAGGACATAATTTAAAAACAATTATTAAAGACATGAATATTATATATATTAGTATTTCATTGAATATTCTTATAAGAATTTAGAATTTAGATATTTAATTTTAGAAAAATTAAGTTTATAACTTTAATAAAACATAAAATATATAATGATGATGATGATGATGATGATGATGATGATGATGATAATGATGATGATGATGACGACACATCCAAACATAAAATATAACAATCTAAATAAAATCTAACAACACAATTCAAATAAAGCAAAAGAAATAAGCGTCGTCATTTAAAACAAAGATTTAGAACAATTTAAGAATGACGACTAACTGCCATTAAACTAGAAGCAATATTATCACGAATAGTTGTCATCTCCCGAGTTCTCTGTTCTTCAACACCTTTTTGTATAGAGTTAACTTCAACATCTTAAAATATACCTGGAGGTATAAATTTAGGATTTTGATCAATGATGTTAAAAGTTGGGTCACCAAATGTACTTCTTCTAATATAGTTATGTAACGCAAAAACTACATACATTATTCTATTTTGATCCATCAATGAATACCTAGGCATTTTTCTAATATCTTCCATCGAGTCTTAAGAACATCGAAAGCCCTCTCAATATAACTTCTCAATAATTACTAAGCTCCATTAAAAATTTCTCGAGATCCTCTTGGATTTGCACCATGAAACTCTGATTAATGATACCTTGTCTTTGGGTAAGGTGTCAAATATCCTTCTCTTTCCAGATAGCCTTTGTTAACCAAATAATATTTACCTGAGAGTCCATAGAGGAAATATAATTAGTATAGATGATATCATAAAATATCTAAATCATGAATAACAAATCCTACAAACCTTAAAATTACCTATCGATGGCTTTCAAAATTTAAGTCTCAGATTACCGATTGTACAAGGAAAATAAGAGAATCGTGTGTTGATCCCTCTTAACCTACTAAAACATATGTAAATAGTAAGTCAAAGTTACATACTGCCAATACATTTGTATTCATTATTCCTTTCCGTCCTCTATATCTCATTTGATCATCCTCTACAACAACTACTACTATATGTGTATCATCAATAGCTCCAATGCAATCCTAATATAAAACAATGATCATAAGATGATAAAACAACATTTTTCAATGAAAATATAATGAAGGGGAGGAAGAACATATTCGGTTACCTTAAAATATGGCATATATCTAGAATCATTGGCAATTTGTCAAGGAATCTCTTTGAATTTAGGATCGTTTGGTATGAGTATATCCCTGAAAATCCATCCATGACACTCAAAACTTCTTTAAAAACTCTACTCACTGTTTCACTTAAAGGTTGAAAGCATTTTTTAGTATCTCTATTAGGGGTACCTTTACTTAGTACATATACGAATGTACCAACTTTCTCGAAAATAGACATTCTATTTGAAGGTCTTAAACCATAATTGTTTCCAAAACCATATATAATTGACGAAATGTATTTGATTCATGCTAAATGTATTAAAACATCATTTTTCATAATCATTCAATGATTTATTCATCTATAGTTCTCCTGTTTGATAGGAAGTCATGCATGGTTCTTTATATATGTGGTTAAAAAAATACACACCTATATAAACCGCTAAACAAAACACCGAATCCCAAAATTCATTCTCATTGTCTAAAAATTGCTTAATTTGCAAAAGTTACATAATTTTCATAGCATTATTATCCATACCTACAAATCAACAAGTAAAATTATATTCTAAATAAACAAGACACTTATATGTCTAAAATAAATAAATAAATAATATAACATGTAATAAAATTATAGATTACCAACAAGATAATATAATATAATAAAATAAGCTAATCACATTCATAATGTCTTAAAACATTCCATGTCAACATAAGTGCACAAAATCTGAGAAGAGAGTAGGATTTTTTAGGTTCAAGTTAAAAAACAAATGGTTATTAACACTAAAGGAATTTGTAACCAAAACACTCTAAAAATTGGTCATGAAGTAAATAGTGGAGGAGTATCTTTATCAAAGGCCAAAATGGAAGTGAACTTTATGTCAGAAAAATGTATATGTGTTTACCTTGTTAATTAGCTATTTTCTGAGGATCCAATTTCTCATGAACCCCATTACAAGCACCGTTATGATTCAGATGCAAGTTAAACAAATTCGTAAACAAATTTGGATAAAGCAATTCACCAAGTCAGAAAAATATCAAAAACAACTTATGAATAAGAGCATTCTAACCTATTCAACAACAATCTAAGAAATGATTGTTTAAGTTTAATGTCAATAACAAACTCATTTTTGCAATCAGATTATCATTTTGTAATAGTTCATTTCAGTTTAAAGTTCATAAGGAGCATTTTCAAATGCAATTTAAAGAGTGTTAACTTACAAGAAATGCATAAAAGATTCAATTTCCTTTCTCCATTCTTTGTCCCTGACTTCATAGTGAATGATTGCGCAAAAAGTTCATCAATATGTTGAAAATAGGCATATTATATATTAATCAAAAGAATACATACCAAAACTGAAGTAATAAAACTTGCAAATTTTGAAAACCTATTTTTATTCTCCATGAAAAGGTAAAAAAGAAGTTTAAAGGATCAAAACTTTATACAAAAATTTAGACTTTGAAGGTTCACCTGGCGAGTTATAGAAGAGACTTCATTTAATCAAAGATTCACCTGGTTTAGGTCGGGGACCCACAATCTTGCCATCGGTGGACTGGATTCTGATAGAGAGCCCAACTGTCATTCTACCCTCCTCCTTCTACCCTTCGGTTGACATTTCAAAAATCCAAAACCCTATACAAAACTCACTACTTCCACCGAGCCTGCATCTACCACTTAAACTTCACAACGACCAGAAGCAAAAGGGTTTCTATTGAGTATAGCGATGATGGGATTTGGGTTTAATGCACTAAACACATAAATAGTGGTGATGGGGATGGTTTTGAGTGAAGGACGGTGGTGGGTTGGTGGTGCTTGGGTTAGGGATGTGGTTTGGGGTTAATATACTAAATGCATAAATGGCAATGATGGAGGTGGTTTTTGGGTGAACTACGGTAGTGGATTGGTAGTGTTTGGGTTAGGGATATGATTTGGGTAATGTATTGAATGCATAAATGGCAATGATGGAGGTGGTTTTGGGTGAAGTACAGTAGTAGGTTGGTTGTGTTTGGGTTAGGGATGTGGCTTAGGTAATGTACTAAACATGTAAATGGTTGTGATGGGGTTGGTTTTGGATGAAGTATGGTAGTGGGTTGGTGGTGTTAGGGTTAGTGATGTGGTTGATAGGGTTTCGGTGGGGTTAAAGAGGTTCGAAGACGAGGAGGTTGGAGATGTGAGATGGGGAGATGTGAAAGTGGAGAAAATTCTAGAAAGAGCGAAGAAAATTATAGAGAACCTACAAGAAATGAGACCAAATAGAGTAGATTGTTATGAGGGCACAATCGTCATTAGCCAAACAACTAATTTAGTTGTTTGGTCCAAACACTCCTGTTTAGGAGCTTTTAAAAAATCAGCTACTTGGGTTGAATCAGCCAACCCAAATAGCTCATAACCAAATAAATTTTTGATTTTTTAATATAGTCAAACCTTTTAATTTGGATCGATCAGCTAAAAAATAACTTATTAGTCATTTACCAAACGAGCCCTGTGTTAATTATGATCGATTCTCTTCGACGCATGTTATCTTTCTTACAACAATTTTTTGCAAATAATGAGCCTACTTTCTTGTCTAAAGCTATGAAACATCCTGGTTGGCGCAAGGCTATACGCCGAGAAATTGAAGCTTAAAAACGTAATGGTAATTGAACTATTAAGGATCTCCCACTTGATAAGAAAGCCATTGGTAATAAGTGGGTCTATAAGATTAAGTACAACTCAGATGGTATAATTGAACACTTTAAAGCTCACCTTGTAGTGTATGAAAAGAATTAGGTAGAAGGTTTGGATTATGATGAGACTTTTGCTTCAATTGCTAAAATGGTTAGTGTGCGTACTTTTCTTACAGTAGGTGCCATAAAAAGTTAGGATTTGCATCAACTTGAAGTTAACAATGCATTTCTTTATGGTGATCTCGACAAGGAAGTCTACATGTGACTACCCAAGGGTTTTTAGCAACCTATCCTAGAAAAGTATGTCATCTTCAAAAGTCACTTTATGACCTAAAGTAATCTCCTCGTAATTGGTTCCCTAAGTTGTGATTTGCATTGCGTCAATATGGAATTATTTAGTCCCAAGCCAATCATACTCTTTTCACTTATAAAAAAGGTGACAATTTTCCATTTGTCTTGGTTTACGTTGATGATTTCATTGTTGTTGATAATAATTCAGCCGCTTATGTAGCCTTCAAGACATATTCGAGTACTTGTTTCAAGATCAAAGATTTGAGTGCATTGAAATATTTTCTTAGTGTTGAAGTTGCTCGGGACCAAGAAGGTCTATTTTTATTTCAATGTAAATATGCCTTGGATATTTTTGGTGAGGCTAGTTTAACAGGTGCTAAGCCTGCACCGTTTCTTATAGAGCAACATCATAAGCTTGCTTCTTTATAGAGTCCTTTTATTACTGATCATACCTATTATCAACGATTGGTGAGTCGTCTAGTATTAAAGTTACGTTCTTAAAACCAACTTGCAGATATATTTACAAAGGCATTGAGTCAACAACAGTTCGAGTATTTGTGTGTCAAGTTGGACATTCGTCATCTACATGTTCTAAATTGAGGAGAAGTATTAGACAATAATATATTTTATAATATTTATGATAACTATTGTATAAATATTTTAGGAAGTAGAGTTTTGCACTATTTTTCTTTGTTTTTTTAATTGAAAGGAAGTTGTCGCTACTTTTCAATTTAATTTTAGCATGCAATTGGTTAGTAATTCTATGTTCTTCCCGTACGAATATAGATTATTGGTCGGTTTTATTTTATTATTGTTAATTGATTAATTTTTATTTTATAAAA
>JANIHY010000210.1:45854200-45872056 GCA_027479065.1 Erythroxylum brevipes
TGGACGTAGCCCACGGTTTGGGGTGAACCAGGATAAATCGCTGTGTCAACTACTCTTACTCTATCTCTATATTTCTAAATTCAAGTTTTATCATTACTTAGTTCGTAAACAAAGGTTTCAAAGTTTTGATTAATTAGAATCTATCGAAAGTTCTGTAAAAAGAATTTTATTTCTAAGAAACATTTTTGAAAGAATTTTTCAAAAAGGGGAGTACACAATTCAACCCCCCCTTCTCGTGCATTCGTATATCATTTTCTAAGTTTTGTATTAACGTTTGATTCACTTCATCCATCTCTTCGGTAAACTTCTGAGGATTTTTCTAACGTGATCTTGATTGTCGTACGCTCTACTGAGAGCTCCAATTCCATTGATGATAGTTTGAAATCTTCCAAACATCTGATCGATAGACTTTTCGTCCTTCATCTTGAATAGCTCATACTAGTGTACAAGAATGCTTATCTTGGACTCCTTCACTTGATTCGTGCCTTCGTCTGCGATGGATAGCACATCCCACATCTCCTTCGCAGTGTCGCATCCGTGAACTTTATTGTACTCACTTCTACTTAGGGCACAGCTTAAAAAGAACTTGTCCTTCGAATTCAGCTAGAATCTCACTTTTTGCTCTACAGACCATCTGATTCGTGGAACAACATTTCCTTTTTCAACTACCAGTGTATACAGTCCATTTTCTATTATCTCCCAAAGGTCGATATGAGTAGATTCAATGAAGAGTCACATCCTATCTTTCCAGTAATGGTAGTCTTCTCCATTAAACGCATGAGGTCTAGTGACGGAGGCACCTTCAGCTATATATATGTGTGACTCTGCCATGGATCTTTATCCTCATTTTGTTACGATGGTTCTTGGACACCGAGCTCTAATACCAATTGAAGTGAATCACACGTTAGTATAGACTTAATATTCGATATACAAAATGCACAAGAAGGGGGGCTGAATTGTGTATCTGTTTTTTAATAAGATCCCCTTTTAAACAAACTTCTTTTCAAAAACACTTGCTTTCTCAAACGATAAAAAAATAATATTATGAAGTATTGCAATCAATAATAGAAATTAAAAATTGAGAGTTGAGAGATAAGAGTCGACACAGCAATTTTATACTGGTTCACCCCAAACCGTGGGCTACGTCCATTCCTCAGAATCCCTTCTGAGATTTCACTATACTTCTCAAAGATACAAGTATTCTTTTCGCCAAGCCTCTTCAGGTCTCTTACAACAAGTATTCTTTTCTGACTTAGCCTCTTCAGGCTATCAGCTTTCTTCCTTCTACTGAAAGATGTTTCGAGCTTTGTTACAGACAATAGTAGCTCTAAGTTTAGCACAATAAAATTTCTATCCTTTTTTAAAAAAATCATTGAAATTGCTAACTTTGTTAATTTCGCTAACTTTTTCAGTCTTCGACTTCAACTCGTATTTATAGCCTTCGTCTTTAACTACTTCTTGATAACTGCTTCTTTCATCTTGTTTTTTGATCTTTAAAGAAACGGTTATTCAGTTGAGTTCTGTAACTAACTCAAACTGATTTATCATCCAATGTGGTATTGAGTCTTTGTCTTCGATTCTGTCGTCTCATTTTCGGCTTCGCTTCGTCTTATTTTTGCTTTCTTTTTGCTTCTCATTTCCTTCTTACTTCTCATATTTGTATCTACGTCTCATTTTTCTTACGTCTCATTTCTGTCTTGCATCTCATTTCTCTTGCGTCTCATTTCTGTATTGCGTCTCATTTTATTTACGTCTCATTTTGTTTGAGTTTCATTTTTGTCTTGCATTTCATTTTACTTCTGTCTTGCATCTCATTTCTTGCGTCTCATTTTTCTTGCGTCTCATTTCTGTCTTGTGTCTCATTTTGCTTTTGTCTTGCATCTCATTTGGTTTGTGTCTCATTGTGTCTTGCGTCTCATTTTCTTCCTGCATCTCATTTTTGTCTTGCGTCTCGTTTCTCTTGCGCCTCATTTTTTTCTTGCGTCTCATTTCTTCTTGCGTCTCATTTTGGTTGCGTCTTGCGTCTCATTTTGTATCTGCTTTGTGTCTCATTTCTATCTACTTTATTATTTGGTTTTCATCAAAATTATTAATCGTAAAGTCATTTTGACTTAACAATGTGGAGAAGATTTAATCTTTCTACCTTTAATCTTAGAGGGCTTTATCTTTGCCTTCCCTTTAGTTGCTTTAAAGGTCGTAAGAGCAACAAGCTTGAGTTTCTCCTCCTTAGCAACACAATGGGATATCAAAGCATTAAAGTCTCATTCCTAATCCAGCGAGCAATATGTCATCACTAGATTACTAAACTATAGAGGGAGTGTGTTCAGAGTATGATGAATAATAAAGAAATCAAGAAGAGGAATGTTTAACATCTTCAATCTATTGTGAAGATGAATCATTCAGGATATGTACTACATTACTCTCCCTTCTCCTGTATACCTTATGGAGAATAATTCTTTCATCAAGAAATTTGTCTCAACATTTGGTTAGACTGTCCACCTCTAAGAGACATTATCAAAAAGCTCCTTTACTATGTCTGTGTCCAAAGTCTACTAAGCAGATGGTCAGGTATGGATCTTTTAATGGTCATCAGACATAATCTGTTAGATCAATCCAAGGCTTCATAGGCTGCTTTATGAGCTCTCGAGCTCATGGATGTAGGTGGAGATGGCCTATTCATCCGTATGGCCATATCAACCTCTTCTATCTCCAAAACATTCAATACATCCTTTGTCCAGTTTTTCGTTTCAATGGTGACACTGATTTTATTGACCGAAAAGGTGACTACAAAATAACAATGTTTTAATAAGTACAAATGTAGGATAACAATGATACTCAAAGCCATTGAAAAGTATCTTAATAAAAATCCGATCATACATATTATGAAACACCTTTGGGCTGAATGCATAATATAAGCAATTAGATGTAACATCCCATCATCGATGGGAAGGGTAAATTTGTCATTTGAGATGGGTTAGGAGTGTGGAAACATATCTCGGCATAATAGATGAATGGCAATTTTTGCACATGCACATGACTGTATATGCATGCATGACATTTTCCGGCATATGTGTTTACTGTGAAAAATATGTTTTTGTGCTTGAAAATTAAATTGGAGTAGAGTTTTGTGTGCTTTATATTTTTTGGGAATTTTAGAAATTTTTCTGGAAATTTTTTGAGATACCTTTCCGGACCGAAAAAATTGACAAGTGACAGACTGATTTAGTTTCCGGTATCGAAAATGACTGCCCAATGGCACTGGAAATGTAGATACATGATTTTAGGATTTATTACTTTGAGCCATTGAAATTTGGAGAGAAATTGAATTGAAATTGGAAAGACCCTTAAGATTGTTTTATATTAAGACAAGTGGTGTCACTTGCCTACTTAATCTTAAGCTTAATGATATATATATATATATATATATACTAACCTATCTTTTGGCAAGCCACTCGCGACTTTTTTCTTCGGAAGGTGATTTAAAGTGCTTCTTTCTTCTCCTACGTAGGTTCCCTCTTCTCCTCTTCTTCGTGGATCTTCTTCTTCCTTGCTTCTTTTGTAATTTTTGGTCATCTTTCCTACCTTCCTTTACTTGGCTTTCTCTTCTTTTTAGTTCACTTAAAAAGCTAACATTAAACCTCGCCCTCTTGAGAAGATGATGATCATATATGGCGAGTGAGAGTAATTTGAGATAAGTTGGAAGATTGGAAGATTTGAAGCTTAATTAGGTAAGCTTTGAGTTTTATGTCTTGTTTTGTTGTTAATTGCATTTATTGTGATGTCTTGTGTATTAATTTCATGAAGCTTGTGGTAGGATTGTATGGGCATAAGTCATGTTTATGTGAGGATGTTCTTGAATGATGGGCCTTTTAATACTATGAGAAGTTGTTCTTGAATGATGGGGCTTTTAATACTAAGGTTTTAAGAATTTGAATGATGGGGCTTTTAATACTAAGGTTTTACGAATTTGAATTTTCCTCGGTTATCTGAGACCACAGCTAAAGATATGTTGAAACCTGTTACTCGGGAAGAAGTTTGGTTGGTTGTTTCGAGTATGGGTTCTTATAAGACCCCTAGGTTGGATGGTTTTCAACTTATATTTTTTAAGAAATATTGGGATGTGGTTGGTGAAGAGGTTTTCTAGTTTGTATCGCAGACTTTTAATTATGGTGTGATGGATGCTCAGGTTGCTAAAGGTTTTATTGTACTTATTCCTAAGGTTCATGCTCCAGAATTGATTTATCAGTTTCGGCCTATTACACTTTGTAATGTGTTGTATAAAGTGGTAATGAAGGTTTTGTCAAAACGTTTGAAACTTTTTATTGATGGTTTGGTTAGCCCGTTCCAGAGTAGTTTTATTCCTGATCGTACCACTGCTGATAATATTATTATTACTCAAGAACTGTTGCATTATTTTAGGAGGTCTAAAAATAAAATGAGTCATTTTGCTTTGGAAGTTGATTTGGAGAAGGCCTATGATAGGGTCCATTGAAACTATCGACGGTTTGTGTTACAGGTCTTTGGCTTTCTTTATCAATAAGTTAATATGATTTTAAGTGCTTTTTTCAGTCTTTATTGTCTATTATATAGAACGACAACCCCTCTACATCATTCTCTACGACTCAAGGGCTTCAACGGGGAGATCCAATCTCTCCCTATTTATTTGTTTTTTGTATGGAAGGTTTGACTATATTTATTTAGAGAGCACTGATGAGTAAAAAATGGACGTCAGTTGGGGCATCTAAAGGTGGGCCAGGTATTAATCATTTACTTTTTGCTGATTTTTGATAAGGCTTTAGCTAAGCAGGCTAAAGTAGTCCGTGAGGTGTTGAATGTGTTCTGTATGGCGAGTGGGTAGAGGGTTAATCTTTCTAAGTCAATAATTTATTTTTCAAATTATGTTTCTCTTGTTATGAAGTCCCGATTACAACAGTTACTAGGAGTAGCAGTTACTTTTGACTTGGGAAGGTATTTGGGTGTTCCGTTGTTGCATGGTCATATTTCAATTACTCATTATAAGCATATTGTTAGTTCGGTGGAGACTAAGCTGGCTAATTGGTGTTCTAACTTTCTGAGTCCCGCTGGGAAGGAAGTGCTTATTAAGTCTTCTATTTTTTCGCTACCAATTTACACACTACAAACGGTGTGGTTACCTTCCTCTATTTGTGGTAATTTAGATCGTTTGGCTAGTGATTTTTATTGGGGTTTCTCATAAGATAGGCGTAAGCTGCATTTGGTTGGTTGGAATTGACTTATTCGGCCAAAGATTTATGATGGTCTTACTTTAAAAAGTTCTAAATTGATGAATGTTGCTTTGTTGGGTAAGTTGGGATGAAAGTTATTTTTTAATGATTCTGCTTTGTGGGTGGAGATGTTACGTCGTAGATATTGTAATGTTGGGTCTATTCCCTTTTTTGCTAAGGGTTTGGATTCCAGTTTATGGAAGGGGGTAGTTAAAAGTTTTGATTTGTTGTTTCCTCTTTCAGTTTAGAGGGTTGGGGATGGTTCTCAGATTAATCTTTGGTTTCATAATTGGTGCTTGGGGGCTCCTTTAGTGGATCATATGGATGGTTTAATAGTAAGGGAAGAACATTTTCAGGTAGCGCATATAATTAATGGTGGTTTTTGGAATTTTTTGGGCTTACATTTTACAAATTCGGAGTATCTCAGGGAGGTTATTCAGGTAATTCCTTTGCCTTTTACTTCGATGCAAGATACTATGTATTGGAGTTTTTTTCAAATGGTGTATATTTAGTTCGAGCAGCTTATAAAGCAATTCTTTTAGAAGAGGTGTCTAATGTTTCTGTTTCGTCTATTTTTTCTTGGTTGTGGAAAGTGGTTGGTCTACTGAAATTGAAAATTTTCTTGTAGTTACTTGGGCACTTATGTCTTTCGACGAATTGTTTGCAGTTCTCGAAGGATTTGTCTACTTCTAATTTGTGTGGAGTGCGCTCTTTATATGTTGAGTCTCTTTTTCATTTGTTGCGTGATTGTAATCGTGTGGTTGTAGGGTGGCAGTAGTGGAATGTTCCTAATGATTTTTTTTATTGCGATGGATTTGGTTGATTGGCTAGCTTTGAATTTGCGTGGTTGTGCTATGGATTGTTTTGGTTTTGATTGGGTATATTGGTTTTTTATTTTCTTAGCAAATTTGAATGGTTGTGTCTTTAAAGTTGCAATGGATGTGTCCTTGATTTCTCATTCAAAACCGAAGCTTCAAAGTGTGATGCGTTAGATTGGTTGGACTGCGCTGCCAACTGGTTGGATAAAGTTGAATTGTGAAAGCAATTTTATTGTTAATCCTGGGATGATTAGTGGTGGAGGGTTATTGCGTGATTCATTTGGTTGTTAGCTAAGGGATATTCATTTTGATTTGGTGTTTCAACTATCTTGGTGGGAGAGTTATAGTCCATTCGAGATAATTTGATTTTTGCATGGGATCACAGTTTTCTGCAATTCGTGGTAGAATTTGATAGCATGGAGGTGGTGCGGATGGTGACTTGTGGTGTTATCACTTCACATCCCCTATTTGTTTTAGTTGTGGATATTCAAGCTTTACTCGGTAGGAATTGGAGTTGTTATATTAAGAAGGTAATTTTGCAGCAGATTGTCTGACTAAATTGGGTCATCACATTTCTTCAAAATTTCAGGTTTAGGATGATATTCCTGACGCCCTCCTCCCCTTTTTTTTGATAAATTGTAAATTACATTTATCAAAAGATATATACATCAAATGTTGGGGCATACCCCAAACATACAATAAAGAGTGCAAATAATTCCAAAATCCCCGTACACCCATAAGAAGGCAAGGGCCTCATATTAAATAAATTACAACAAATTCAGAAATAAGCTAAACGTGTTAAATGGTACTCATAAGTAGCCAGCTATAAGTCATGGTCCATGCGACACGTACGCGCCCAGTAATTTCAGAAGACATGAAACGAAAACAACGCCTAAATGGTTGACGCATCGTTCACCAGCAGTGCCAAACCATCCAACAACATAATTCATGGCCCATGCAAAAACATACGTATCTAGTAATTTCATAAGACAAAAACGAAAACAACGCCTATAAGGGATGGACTCATCATTCACAAGCAGTATCACTAGAAGTTTATCAATTCCACTGGATAAAACTTATAAAGGATTTTGTATACCGTTGTTTTAATCTTGGCCACCACATCTAGAGGGTTAACGGAGACCCCATCCATTTGAGCATCATTTTGGATCTTCCAAACTGTGTAGATAGTACATAGGAGTCCTATTCGAAGAGTTTTGGATTGGAGAAGAGCTCCTTTAAAATCCAACCGAATCCACTTGATTGCTCGGAGCAAGGAAGATAATTCTCTATTGATTCCCAGCCACATTCGGATACAGCGCCAGATTTCTTTAGTGAAGGAATACTGGAAAAAGAGGTGCTCTATTGTTTCAGATTCTTGTCTACACAAGACACAAGTCTGGTCAAGGTCCAGAAACATGAGATGATTTTTCGTAGGAAGACGATTACGAAGACATAACCAAGCAGTAAATGAATACTTGGGTGGTATGTATCTCTTCCAAATGAAGGACATCCAAGGCTTATGTGGTTGTTTAGTGCGCAGAAGCTCATACATGTGTTTAGAGGACAAGGTACCCTGTAGACAGTGGCGGTGAAGATCCTCCACACCTGCTGGTATATTTCCCAGTTTGAGTAAAATCTGGTCTCGGATGGAAGCCAATTTTTTGCCAGATAGAAGCTCCTCTCAAATAAACAGTATGGATCCATCGAACCCATAGTGGGTTAGATTCAGCATGAATGTTCTAAAGAACTTTCGATAGTAAAGCGGAATTCCATGTTTTACATTGCTTTAAACCCAGGCCACCCTCATCCCACGGTAGGCACATACTATCCCATGCCACTTTGAAATGTTTGCCACCCCATAGAAACAGCCGGCATAATGAAGTGATTTTGTCAATAATGACTGAAGGTATGGGAAAAGCTTGAAACCAAAATGAAAGTGTGCCTTGAATGATTGAATTAATAAGCTCACAGCGACCCGCATAGGATAAGCTTTTTCCATTCCAGGCATGAAGATGTGAGTCAACCACTTCAAGTAATGTCGAATACTGGGCAACAGAATTTTTCATGGGAGTTAACGGGACACCAAGATAGCGCACAGGAAACTCCCCAAGTGGAAAGTCTACTTGTTGTAGAATATAGTCCCTTTCCCATCCCCAAACTCCTGCGAGAAAAAGACTAGATTTATTGTGATTAGCTTTCAGCCCAGCCACTTCATTGAGTTCCTATAAACTATCCAACAAGATCTGTATTGAAGGGGCATCTCCTCTAGAAAATAGCATAAGGTCATCAGCAAAGGCAAAATGTGTAATAGCTAACTGTTGACATTTCGGATGAAACAAAAAAGAAGAGCTGGCTGTATTTTTCTTAAGCACCCGAGATAGATATTCAAGGCATAATAGAAATAGGAGAGGAGACATCGGGTCACCTTGTCGTAGTCCTCGCCTACCTTTAAACATACCATAAGGAGAGCCATTAATCATAATGGAAAAAGAGGCTGAAGTTACACATTCTATTATCCAGTGTATAAATCTGGATGGAAAATTCAAACCATGGAGCATATCAGCCAAGAATTCCCAAGAGACTGTATCATAAGCTTTTGTTATGCCAATTTTCAACATACAGCGTGGGGATACTCGTTTCCGACTATATCCCCTTACAAGTTCTTGAGCTAGGTAGACATTATCTAACATATTCCTGCCGGGAACAAAAGCAGCTTGTGCAGAATCGACTAACTGTCCCATAACCGACGAAAGTCTAGTGGCTAAAATCTTGGTAATGATTTTATACACAACATTTAGACAGGCAATGGGACGGAAATCATTCACCTTGGGGGAGGAGGTCGTTTTCGGAATAAGAGTGAGGAAAGTATGATTAATTTGTTTGAGAAGCTTCCTATTCCGAAAGAATTCCTGGACTGCCTGAATTATATCATTCCCAACACGATGCCACTGTTGTTTAAAGAAGGCAGCAGTATAGCCATCCGGGCCTGGGGATTTGTCATCACCAATTGCAAATAAGGCCATTTTGATTTCAGTTTCAAGGATAGGCGCAACCAGCATATCATGTTCACTCACAGGAAGGAGGGCACCTGTACTCAATATCTGAGTATCGAGTCTCCTCGTTTGTTCAGCAACACCCAACAAACTCGTGAAATATTCAAGAAGACGCTCCTGGACCTCTTGCATGGAAGAAGTTTCTGACCCATCATTGTGGATAAGATGGGTGATAGCATTCAGTTTCGTCTTTTTCCGAACAATGAAGTGGAAATATTTAGTACTCTGATCAGCTTCCACAAGGTGCCTACATTTCGCCTTTTGTTGATAGAATAAACGTTCAGCCTCCTGCAGAAAAGTAACATGCTTACGTTTTATATTCAACTGAGTCTCCATCTCGGCATTTGCATGAAGTTGAAGTAGATTTTGATAAGCTTGTTGAAAATCTGCTTGAGCTGATTGTACACGTGAGGTAATGTGGCCAAATGCTTCTTTATTTAGAGTCTTAAGGGGACGTTTGAGCATTTTCAGTTTGTTACATAGAGCAAACTGAGCTGTACCGATAACAGTCGTGTGCCATGAAGCATCAACAAGTTCCTGAAAAAGTGGATGACATAGCCACATATTAAAGAATTTAAAAGGCTTATTACCAGGGGAGCGTTGACTCTGAAAATCAAGAAGTAAGGGGCAGTGATCTGAATCAGCCTGCATTGGGAGAAAAGTAGCCAAGCAAGATAAGTCGTGATTGCTCCATGCCTGATTAATCATAGCTCTATCAAGTTTAGCTAGCCAGTGATTTTTCTGCCATGTGAAGAATTCACCCTTGGAAGGAGCATCATCAAACCCAAGTGCCATCCGAAAATCTTGTAGATCTTTCAATAGATAGGCAGAAGGGGGATTACTACCCCGACGCTCATTAGCAAAGCAGACACAATTGAAATCGCCGAGAAGTAACCAAGGAGTATTCAGATCCACATGTAGCCCCATTAGAGTATGCCACAACTCCCTACGTTGGGTAACCCGATATAAAGCATATATGCAAGTGAGCAGAAATTCAGCCTTCGTAATAGTATTTTTAAGGCGACAATGGATAAATTGTTCTCCTGTAATTAAAACATTGCAGTCATAATAGACAGGGTCCCAAGCTACCACCATACGACCCCCTATGATGTGATCAAAGTTATGCGTATAACACCATCCAGCAAATCGGGTTTGCATAAATGTCACCAATCCCCCAACATCAAGCTTAGTTTCCAAAAGACACAAAAATCGACAATTGTGTTGCCGCGTTAATAGGCAAACACTATGCTGTCGCGAGGGTTTATTCAGCCCTCGGACATTCCAACTGAGAAGAGTCATTTTTGGAGTGAGGAAAGGCCGCCCCTTCCTTCAATCCGCCTATCATTTTTAACCCCATCTGACCTCTCTACATACTTTCCTTTTGAAGTGAATCTGCCCTGTTGGTTTCTAGGTGGCATGGCATTTCCTTTAATAAATGGGCCAAAAGGTTTTTCAGCACCCTTATTCTCTTTATTAATTTTACGCTCACCAGAATCTGCTAGCAGCGCAGGGGATTCACCAGACTTGGTATTCAGTGCATTAGCAGTGGGGCGTGGAGGAAGAGACTCCTGCAAAGGGGTTGGGGGAGCATGTTGGGCAGTATCTGGCTCACTAGGCACGTCCACTTCAGGGGGGCCTGAACTGCTTCAGTTTCTACCTCAATTACCTAGATATCGCTCACTACAGGAGTAATATCAGGGGGCAAAGGGGTGTTATTAACCGCATGGTGTTCACTAGAATTTGGCATTACATGGGCTGATGCCTATGGTATTTCTTTTATGAGGTAGTTTTGATTTTTTCTTCGTTGTAACAAAAAAAAAGAAGGAAACCTGTTACTTTCATCATTGTTTCTTTTTTTAAAGATAAAAATATATTGACCAATAGATGCACGATAGGTTAGATAAAGTTTCACTAAATACAGACATGAGGGGCAAAACCACTTCGAGACAACCAAACTTAGTTTTGGATTAAAACTCGGATAGTCTTCATAACTCAACCATGTATATTGGCCAAGGTTGTAAAACCAAATATCAACTCACAAGTCAAGAAGTAACCAATTTTAAGTCCATATATGATGATTCTGCTACTTCAAAATTGTGTATTAGCCTTTCTAAATTATTTCCAAGTAGAAATATGCATTCCTCCCAGTTAATCTCCAAGCTCCCGTGGTAAATGTTCACACCTCTAGCCTGTATTAATTTCCATTCTCTAATTCATAGCATTGTGTTCCCTCTGAAGTTATGTTCCCCCAATGTTACAAATTTCGTACTTAATTTGATTCTAATATCAGTGAATACCAACTACTGATTAAATATAATTTTAATAGTAAGATAAATAATAATTAATATTTTTTATTGAAACTTGTATCTTCTTGAATATCATATAATCATTCCAACATGTACATAATGATGTATGTCTTGTATCTTTATATTTGATACTTGTATTTTTATAATTAATAATTTTATCAGACATCTTCTAAGTTGAATGATATTTATGAATTTCATAACTTTTAATTTCTTTTTGAAAAACCTAACCATCATTTAAATTATTAGTGGTCTTGTTTATAAGTTAGTTTAAGATTAATGAATTCTAACTTAATAAATTTAATAAAAAATAAGAATGATTTAAGAATCATCATTCGAACTATTTTTTTCTCTTGGATCTCTCTAACTTTTTTTGTCTTATTTTTCCTTGCTATTGAATCCTCCTTTCTTATTTGATTAACTAATTTAGGTGGGTCTTTGCTTACCTGCAGCCTTTGTTAGGTTCATCCTTTTTGGGAATGGGCTACCAAATTCAACCAAGCTCCCCAGGAGCTCTTGTCAATAAAGCTAATCCTTCTGGTCATGGTGTCCTCAGCTCTAAACTAGCTAACCCACCTCTCCTTCCTTTGCTTCTCTTGCCAACTATCTTCTTGCCCTTAGACCTAAAGTTATTCATAGTCCCTTCCCTAATCTCTAGTCTCTTCAAGTGTTTTATTTCCGAATTTACTTTGAAAATCATAGCTAACTTGCTTGACTCTTCTTAATTAGTCCCATTTATTGTTTTATGTGCTTTTAGGGTCATCTCTCTCTCTAATACTCCTACATCAACAATCACTTCCTCTTCTTCTAAACATAATGCTAAGCTCACTTAGAGTCAAGTGGTAGGTGATAATTCAACTTTTGAAAACTTAAAAATTTTTCCTCCGAAAAATAACAATGGTAAGACATTTGTTGTCCCCGTTTAAAGCTTTTATAGGCTAAGGCATCTAAAATTTTCAACTCACTGTTTATATATTTTTATTGATAAGCAACTTACTTATCCTCTAATGTAAACAAAAGCTCTGACTAATTATAATAAAATGGGATTGAAGAATACTTAAATTCATAAAGAGAATCTGTTCATTTTCAAATTCAATGATGAGGAGAACCTGATGAAAGTGATTCAAGCAAGTTCTTAGCACATATAAAGAAAACCTATAATGTTATAGAAGTAAAAACTTAAGGTGATGCTAATGAAACAGATGATAAGGAGAATTCTAATTTGATATAATTTCTATAGTTTATTTTTGGAATAAGGGTCCACCTTAAAATTAACTTACTTAGTAGGCTCACTAGGTACCCTAATATTTCTAAATAGGCATGTTACAATGCTAAAAAGATTTAAGTTATGCAAGAACATACATATAAAAGGAAAATGGAAAAGGATTTGCTGTAATTTATAAACCTGACAAATTTGAATGAAGTTGGTGAATTAAAAGAAATAGAAATAATAATATCCTAGAAAATGGAAAAGAATTTACAAGAAATTATAAGCCTGACAAATTTAAGTGAATTAAAAGAAATAGAAATAGTAATTTCCTATTAATGGAATCAAAACCTTGAGTACCCAAAACTTGTAGACTCATAAGGAGTAAGTTTATAGGATTATATATTGAGTTAATTAGCTTAGATTAAGTACCCTAGGATGATAAGAATCAGTCAAGCCCTTATTCTAAGAAACATCTACTCCAATTATTGATCATGAGAAACAAGGAAAATTGATCAAAGGAGTTGATTAGGTTGGGAGGTATATAAAATATGAGGAGAAGAACACAGGGGAACAAGGGATCAATAATAGTAGGACTGCTATCCTAAATTTAGCTTAAGAATAACAAATGACTGATAATACAAAGAAGTAATTTGTGTATAAAATTGAGGATCAACTAGATAAAGGCATCATTTAATTTTACTAAGATATGTCAACAGTAGGCTAGTGTGAGTAATAATTATAATGTGACTCAAGCTTTCTCAAGATAAAGTTAGATAAAGCCAAAACCTTTTCAGTCACAAGTTACAAGAAAATCGCCTTTTGTGTTCTATAATAACCTAAAAGGAGTTTAAGATTTTGAAAAGGCAGTTCAAAGAGGTCTTAGGACCCATATTTAGGGCTACGAAGCTTACGAATTCACCCAATTATGCATAATTTTTTTTATCCTAAAAGATTCGAGACTTTAATGGGTAAAATAAGGAGACTTTAACACAAAATATTTTCACAATATTTGATTAAAGAGATATTCATGACAAAAGTAATGATATTGGTTTTCTTATGCTTTAAATTTTTTTTGGCTTGATCTTAGGGTTTACTTGAGTTTTGGTGTATTGTTAGTCTATTCCTCGATTAGCTTGCATTTTCTCCTTGAAATCTCATGTTTAGCTCCCAGTATAATAAACCTTGTTCTCTTTTTATGGAATTAATTTATTCTAACTTTTAAAGGAAAAAGAATGATTTAAGAATAATAATTATGTAAATCTCGTAGAGCAATCTCATTAATATTTTATTTGCAAAATATACATTGATTGAATTTTTATTTTCTACTATATAATTAAAATAAATAAATAAAATAAGACATATTTGCAACTTATCAGCTAAGTATTAGAGCATAAGTTCACATTATATGTAAAGATAGAAGTAGAAGCACTCATGGTCATCAAGAAAAATGTGTGGGTCGTACATAAAAATTAGTACTATATAGTTGTTGCCTAATATAAAAAGAATCTAATATGGTTGCTTAATCTGAGATCTTATCTGTTTGGTCCACTTTGTGCGAGTGACATAGAGCTAGCTGTGTGTCTTTCATTATCCACCAACAACAGTGAGATCTTCTCATCGGATCAAAAAGTTAGTAATATGCCCACATCAACTTTCATGCTTTATAATACGACAACTTGATCCCAGAAGTACGCATATTCTAAATGGAAAGAACATCATAATAATACAGAAACTGGAACAAAATTGAGTGCAGGGTCTCAAATCATGCACCCTTAGTTAGATGTTTGCTTTACCTGATTAATCGAGGGGCGGACACGTTTTAGAAAACTCGACACTGACCATACACCAGCTCGAGTGGTTTGCAGTTAAGATTCTTTAAACAGTGCTTACAGGCAGAGAACAATTTTGTATTACCTCCTGACAAAGTCTAAGTAGTGTATAAACGAGTTTCAATCCAGATTCTTAAGAATAGTTGAGAAAATTCTCGAATTGGGGTTTTTATTAATTCCAAAATAGTAAATAACATTAACGAAAGTTGTTTAAATAGTTCAAAAGAAAATAACTAAAACGTGGATCCACTTATAAATTCATGAGTTCACTTTTAAGTTAAAATATAATCTTCAATTCTTCGGTCCATCTCACTTAAGCTTCTGACTGTCGGCCCAAATGAGAATCTTCTGCGATACATTCTATATCACCTCCTCATGTTGCTGAATGAAACAATCATTGGTGGCAGTAACATCTCCTCCCATAAAAAGTTTTTCTTTAGTAATTAATGATAGATCAATTATCCGGTTAAGGGGAAAGGGAGGAGCTAACCCACCTGCCTATAGAACTCCAGCTTATTTGATTGATGAAGGCCACCAGATCATAAAATATTGAAAAGCTTGGTGGTGGAGGGTCATAGTCAGCCACGTTGCAAATTCGATGCACGAAAACTATGAAGGGTAAAGTGTCCAATTTTTGCCGGTAAAGATTACGATCTATGGTCACTAATTAGCTGCAATAGGCTCCCCAGTGAGTGTGAGAGTAGTGAAAAAGAAGGTTAGCTTCTTAATTATGATGTTAGGAAGAATATGAAAAGTATCTTTTAGTTGATATAAAAGTTAGATCTTCATGTCGGATTAGACTAATCAAGGTTACTTGAACTATTTAATGGTCAAACATGTACATCAGTAGGTGTTTATTAAGTTTACAGATAAACTCTTTAGTGCAAATTGATGAAATGCTTTATCTGTAACCAATTACTACTGAATAGCATGCCATTACTGATTGTGCATATGCCTCAAATTTTGGCGTTTATTTAATGATAAAAAGTAGGAAGCACAAACGTCATTTTTTCGAGTCTAGATCTCCTGTTTAATATTATGGTATTTTATTGTGTCCAATAAATCTCAGCCGTTTATTTATATTGGTCTTGTGTAGGTTTTATGTGAGTTCCGTAAAATAAATGGTTAAGATTTTATAAGACAAAATAAGACAGAATAATATTAGACAGAAGATCTTGGTTCCACTTTTCCAAGCTAGTGCATCTTCAAATTTGTCCTCTCTTTTATCGGAGAATCAGTTGTTTGTCATGAAGGTCCTCTTTTTTTCTTTTTTCTTCAGATGAATTTGTTCTCAAATATAAATGTACAGCTGGACCCTAGCCTTGTACTTTTCATCAGGCTGCATAGTTAACACATCTTTCTTTCACAAACTTACAGCAACCCTTAAATACCTCGTTGTTTTGTCTCCCTTCACATCACCACAATCTCATATATATTGTCTCTGTTTCTACACTAGCACCTCGTATCATCTGCGTATGTAGTTGCAGGTTTTAGAATTAGCAGTAGCTCATGGTTCTTCCTACAGTTCAAAACTCAAATCCTTATTCTCTGCAGCTCCAACTTAAGCTTTACCAGGCTTTCATATTCTCAATTCCTATACTCTTCTCTATCATTCTTTTTCTTCTCTTCTACTTGTTTTATCTCAAGAGGAGAGCTTCCACCCTCTCACCCTCTCCACACTCGGGCCTTCCAAGTTCCTATCAATCCTCTGCATTTATCTCCACCGTACGTAATAATATATGCCACGCTGCTCCCTCACATAGACAGAACAAATGATGTTCTAATATTACTCTTTTCGTGGCAATTTTCAGATCGGTTTGAAGAAAGAGGTGACAGAAAAACTACCGACAATATTTTTCGATGAAGAGTTACGGAGAAGAGAATCACAGTGAGTGTTTAACGTTACCTTACTTTAAGATAAATTCATGATGTTGCTGATTACTCATCAGTCAGGTGGTCCTTAATTCGTCTTGCCTAACAAAGGGTATTGTAGATCATAGTGTCAGTTGAGTTACTTTTACCTTTTGAGCCATGTCCTCCAGGTGAAAAATCTTACCAACAAAAAGGTCAGTGCAGATCAATAATGATTCGCCTTCAACTACCCCTGTTTTCCTAAATCTTTTATCACTTCCCTAAATTTGTCAACATTTATAAAAAAATTCCTCAGTAAAGTAAACTCTGGTCTGAGATTCGTTAGACAAAGCATGTTATACCATACTGAAAACATGAGGCTTTGCTAACATATTGTAACTTTTTAAGGTTCTCTCCTCTTATGTGCTCAATTCTAGTCCTTCCAATGAGACTCTACAGGTGATCGGTATATGTTCCTTACGAGAAATAAATTTGGTCAATATTGTCCATTACCTTAAAAAGTTGGGAGATTCCTATGTAAAGATCGGTCCCTCCGACCATGTCCTGTATACCAATCAAATGGTCTATTCTTCAAGGCATCGCCTTTTCTTTTTATTTCTAGTACTGTTATTTCACATTACAAGCTACTAGACTAGCTTTAAAAGAATTAGTTGGATCCTTAACTTTAATTTCATTCCATTAGTAAGAGTTATGCCACTAAATTTGACATTATTTCTAACACTCTACTTTGTTCCTTTAGCTATAAAAAGTATGGTTTAATTACCTCCAAAAGACTTTTGTTCAGGTGTTGTGTTTGCTTGGGAGATTTTGAGATGAAAGAAGAGCTGCTCCAAATTCCATCGTGCAAGCATGTGTTCCACATTGAGTGCATACATCATTGGTTGCGTTCCAACTCAACGTGCCCTCTTTGTAGGACACTGGTCATTCCCACAGCACCCAAAGTCGATAACGTCCAGCAAACAAGTGGACACCCCCCGCCACCAGATCAAGACTATCAATTTCGTGTTGAAACCCACCAGCATCCACAAATTTTATCACCACAACGCCAAGAGTTAGGTTCCACTTCCGGAGAAGACCTTGTCATAACAGTTGATCCAGAAACTGTATCTCAGGCTTGCTCTACCAGTTCCCCCATTGCCGTGGAGAGTGAAACGGGACAACGAGCTCATGCTTCATGAGAAATTAAAAAGCTTATAGCTTTGCTGAAATAAAGTAGATATATAGGCAATCAGCTGTATTCATATTTTGATGTTCATCTGGTTACATGATCATTCGAATGATCCAAATTCTTCAAGTTGTTGTGAACCTTACGACAAGATTGAGTAGTGAGTAAATTCACTCGTGACTGCTAAGGGACAATCACAATTTTCTTGCGAGGGCTGAATTTTGAAGTATATATTTTACTTTAGATAAAATATATTTAAAATATTAAACTTTATTTGGTTTTATAATTTTAATTAAAATAGAAATAAAAATTTAAAATTTTAATTTAATATAAAATCAATTTATCATAAGTTGACTCTCTAAT
>JANIHY010000210.1:45907725-45919176 GCA_027479065.1 Erythroxylum brevipes
AAAGAATAATGCATTTAAACCATCAGGTCCAAGGGACTTACAAAAGTTTTGGTTAAAGATAACTTTCTCTACATCTTCTGTATTGAAAGGATTACAAAGGAGCTTAACTACACTACTTAAGAATTGATCATAGATAAAAGACTTAAGGAGTCGTACAAAGGAAGTTCCATTGGCTTAGGTGCCAAGTGTATTAATGAAGTATTCATATGTTATAAGCTTGATTTCTTCCTAAATAATTGCCTATTCTTCATTGTGCTTATGTAAGTAGGAAATTATACTAGTATTTCCCTTGAAAGCAATAGTCTTATGGAAAATTTTAGAGTTTTTATCCCCCTTTTGAGCCACAAAATTTTAGCTTTCTATTGGAGAAGAAAATTATGCTCACCTAGTGCCTTAGTGTACCAATAAAGAGTTAATTTCCCCTTCACAAGCTTAATTGAACCGCCTGGTGCCACGAAAAAAAATCCTCTTAACATATTTGAGTTTCTTTTTAGTAACATCCAAGGCCAAATAAGTATTATTGAAGCTTTATTAATTTAAGAGCTTAAGCTTTTTTTTCACTATTTGGAGCTTTGTCATACATATGGAGGACTTATGACCAAAAAAATTGTAAGAAAGTTGATTGAAAATAGCTTCCTTAAATCCTTTAAACTTTGCTAAGTATTTGTTAAAGTGGAAAGGAGCTTTTCTAACCTGGTTTAAAGAGAAATTACATAGGATAATAGGGCAATAGTCAAAGAACAAGTAATTATTAATTGAGGCTTTGCTTCTAGTGAATTTTGTTAGCCATTACTCATTCACAAGAGCTCTGTTAAACTTCTTGTGATGTGTTAATTTTTGCTTTGCTTATTACTTCAAATGTAGAAGTTCCAATCAGATTTTAATTCAATTACCTCAATGTGGTTCACACAATTCATGAAATCTTCACTTAATTTTCTAAAGAAAGTGTTTCCTTTAACCTTTGAGTAGTATAAGATACTATTAAAATCCCTTGGTATCAAATATAACGAATTAACTAAATAGTGTATGTATAATTAGAGACGTAAATAAATGATACCAAGAATCTAGGTTTCATAGATTAGAAAGGTTGAAAGATAAACTATTTAGTCAGAGGCATCAAGCTAAGTGATTTCAATTCTTATTGGACCATGAGCTAGGATTACTTTGTCATAATGTTGGAATTGGTGGTTAGAGTTGATCCTTCAATGATTCACTGAAAATTAGAGCTTATTACATTTATCAAATTTTATCTCCAAAAGATCTAAATTAACAAGCTTTATTTCATAAAGGAAATTTTTAAGTGCTTTTTTTTAGAGCAATTGATGCCTTTCACATTCTAAGAGAGAATGGACATTAAGAGGGGGTTGGCTCCTAGAGCCCTTTGCTTTACTTTTCCTTTTTCATCATCTTTTACCATCTAATTTAAAGCCTTATAATCCATCAATGCTTCCTTCCTGCTTAGTTAAGAGAGAGCTCTTTAAGCTTTCTTAACCTTTATCTAAAGAACTCATTATGTTATCAATATTTGAGGTGAGATTAGGAGTTTATGGGGTTACCAATTTAGGGTTTTATGGAGATGGCATGTGGGGGACGGGAGAGTGTTAATAGGATAAACAATCACCTCTAATGTAGAGCTACCTGGCTCACTCGACTTATTTACAACTTGTTCCTTATTCTTAGACTGTGGAATCTCCTCATTCTTTTCCCATAAGGTTTATATAGTCTTCAGTTTGAAATATTTTTCCAATAGGTTTCTACATTTTGTCCTTGCTGAGCTAAAAAGTGTCTTCATTAGCATGTAGCACTGATATAGTCTCTATAAAATTAGAGCTAAACATGGGTCCTTGTTGTCCTCTTACCGTCCCCATGCTTAGTAATATGGTCTCTATCATCTTTATCTTTCGAATCTTTTCTCTAAAATTATGGCAAAAACCCTCTAACTCAACTCAAACATATCCAAATTCATTTGTTCTTCTTCGGATAAATAAAATAAGGATCATAAATAAAATATAATTATAACTAAATTAATTACTAAATCATATAAAATTCTTGAAAGACAAAGTAAATGCTTCCAAAATTATGCTAAAAGTATAATATAATTGGCACGTATCACTTTTGTCTTAATTTTTTTTTAGATTGAAGGAAGAAAAAAAAAAGTTAGATTGTGTACTCAATTTAATCATTAATTGAACCAAAGAAACTTATTTCAATTTTTCCTCAATGCTTTTCCCTTGGGAATTCCTGACAACAATTGCACTGTATCCTTTATAATTCACTAATTTAATTGAGCTGAAGTTTGGGATAATTATGGAAAATAATGGAAAATGACAATCTAGCAAGCCCCAAAGTCCACGTATTCATAACATGAAAGGCTCCTTGAAAACTGGCCAGTGCCACGCATTGATTCCCCCTTTGTCAGCCCCAGCAACGCCCGTGTGTGGCCCAGAACTCCACGTGTGCTCTAACCCAACTCACAAGCTCCCCTCCACTACTTTTCTGTTTTTGTTTGTAGTTCAAACTTCAAAGATCCAACGCGTCCCACCTGACTTTAGTGTCGATCACGCTGGAAACTTTCAAGCCTTAGCACCGGAGTTGAAGGCATCTGTCCAAACCCACCTCAAGTTAAGTGTGAACGAACTCTTAACGTTACGGATCTTCTAGAAGGACGACGACTATTATTTAAACAGTGAACCGAAAAAACAGGAAAATGAATAAAACAACGCCAAGCATATGCGGGGTTTGATTTTCTGTGCTAGCAACTCTAGCTTTATCCTGTATCACTCTATTTTAGTCACTTATTTATGTGGGATCACGTAAATGAGTGGCTAAGATAGAATAACACAGGATAAGACCAATGTTATTGACACAAAAAATTATACCTTATATAAATAAATGGTTAAAATAAAGTGACACAGAATAGAATCAGCATTGTTAACCTGGAAGATCAGATCCGGCATCAACTTAGCCACGTAAATAAATGACTGGGATGGAGTTGCACAAAATTGGGTCAGCGTTGCTACTAGCACAGAAGATTTGAGGGCAGCTGGTGCCTCTCCCCTTCTTCAGTTGCCACGTCACCTACCTAAAACCGCGTTTCTGCCGTCATCTCGATCGTAAAAATTAGTTTTCATTAAATATTGAATACACTTTGAAAGAAAAACTCCAATCTGTGTAGCTTTCTACTTTGACAAATCTACACGCTATCTTCACATTCTCAAACGCCTTTAACTTGCCTGGAAATTTCCTCTCTACTCGTGTCCTTTAATACTTTAATTTCTCACCCACTCCCTCCCATGTCTTATTGAAAGTGAAAGAATAGAGACCAGAACTTCCTTTCTTTTCCTTTTGTTTCCCATTTATCTGTTCCATTTCTTGTATACCAAGATTGGATTTTGTTATTTTCTGATCGATCTTGAAGCGAACTATAGTTGAGGATGGAGAACAATCAACAGTCTTTTTGGCAGTTTAGTGATCAGCTGAGGCTACAGACCTCAAACTTGGCGAATCTGTCACTTAATGATTCGATTTGGAGCAGTTCATATACTTCTAAGAGGCCAGACCAGAGGAGGAATTTCGATACCAGGGTTGGTGGTGAAGTGAATTCCGTTGACAATCTGAAGCCAAGAGGGTCTGACTTGAATGGTTTCAATGATGATTGGAAGGTAGGATCTGGCAGTAATAATTACGGGTTCGGTCCAATTGGTCAACCTACGGGTGGATCCCAAATGAATGTTGGGATCAATGGTGGATTCAACAAGGGGGTTTATGCAAAGATTAGTAACCTCAATAACAGCTTCAATATAGCTCTGAAGGGTACCAAGAACAAGGGAGAGGATGAGCTTGTCGGCAAAATTGGTAGAAAGAATAATAAGAAGAGCAGCAACGACAGCAACGATAATAAAGATAGTAAGAGCTCTGTTGATAAGAGGTTTAAGACACTGCCTCCTTCAGAATCTTTACCCAGAAATGAAACCATTGGTGGCTATATCTTTGTCTGCAACAACGATACTATGCAAGAGAACCTCAAACGACAGCTTTTTGGTATGTCATGACTTCACTTGTCTCAGTTTTTGAATTGGTGATAGCTGTCGGTTGGTTCCTGGTTTTATATAAAAAAAGTTATGAACCTATAAGAACCAGAACCTAGGTCTGGATACTTTTAGATTTTGGATTATCTTACCTTTTAGTTTAACTTTCACTAGAAAAATCGAATTTTCTTATTACCTGCTTTTGCATGCAAGAAAATCACATATAGTTAGCAGATCATCAGCTTTTACTCCGACCTGGTGCTTTTGTTCATTGTTTCTGCTGTATTAGTTGTCTGCTGGGAGAGCTAAACAGCTACTTGAATCCTCTGCAGGTTTGCCACCACGTTACCGTGATTCAGTGAGGGCGATAACCCCAGGCCTGCCACTTTTCCTCTACAACTACTCCACGCACCAGCTTCATGGAATCTTTGAGGTATTTACTCTTTTCTGTTCTCTGCAGCCTGATGTGTATTCGGATCTATTTGATTGTTGATGGTTTTAGCCAATTCATAGCTGAACACATGTATAACTAATTTCCATACTTCCAATATCAACTTGGGTCATCCCTTTGTCTTTTCATGAAGATTCTAAGATTCTTTTCCGAATTTTCATAAACAAACTAATTGTGTCCTGACGGTCTGTTAGGCGTCGAGTTTTGGAGGAAGCAACATTGATCCTATAGCCTGGGAGGATAAGAAATGTCCCGGAGAATCGCGCTTTCCTGCTCAGGTATATACATAATTGGTAAATAGTATGAACTGCTTCTCTGAGTACACTATGTAATTCTGTTTTAACATATTTCTGGAAAGATTCGTTATTGATTACCTGTTTCTGTGTGTGGGTAAGAGTTGTTAGGAGGGAAGTTTGTGAGCCAATAGAAGAGGATTCTTTTCTGGAAAGATTCGGTATTGATTACCTGTTTCTGTGTGCAGGTAAGAGTTGTTACGAGGAAAGTTTTTGAGCCACTAGAAGAGGATTCTTTCAGGCCAATACTCCACCATTACGATGGCCCCAAGTTCCGCCTCGAACTTAACATTCCTGAGGTAGTTTCACGTGTGCAATGTTAAATTTCATAATTATGAAGTGCTAACGCAGAATACTTGAGCAGATTGTGAACCGATCGAATTTGTTTTCGAATTTTCAGGCACTGGCTCTCTTGGATATATTTGCTGAGCAAGACTCTTAGACATCTTTATTAACACAAGATAAATGAATATAATATATACGTATACAGATATGCACAAAACTGGTGATGACAGGAGATAATCAAATCACAGATACAGATATGCACGTACGTGGTGATGACCAGGGACGATCAGATCACAGGGTACAAAGTTATTTAGCTATGTACGCGTTTGTGGTTTATAAAAGGAGAGCTGGAGGAAGCAAATTACAGCTCCCATGAAACACATCTTTTCTTTTTTGTATTGTGGAGGTTGTTCTACTGAATTTGTGTCTCGGATTGGCATATGAATAAGTTACAAATTAAATGATACACCAAACCCTATGAGATTGTACTTTTTTTTACATGGATGTATATATAATTGTCTTGATCCTGTTAACAAGCCGTGAACATGGACGATTGGCAACGTTACGCTGTGATGTTAAAGCAAATACCAAAATATGGTGCAATTGAGTGCCGCTAAATGCCTATTCGACTATTGATGGACTAAACTCTTTTAAGGGGGATTCATAACTTATCTTAAGGTTTGTACATGAATATTTACCTAAAATTTTGTGAGTTCTTATTAATTGTGCCGTTAATCAAGCTTACATTGCGAAATAATCATAGAAAAAAAAAACGACAAGTTGAAAGGAAAGTGAGTTGGATAGAGCATGAAGTTAAGGTTGTTATCAACAACAACTGCACTGAAGATGCTATACATGAATACAACTTAAGTGAATATGAGTGTCGATCCTGTGAGAACTACAATTACTAATACTAACAGTCTTTTTATTCTATTATCATAAAACGAATAATTGATTTTAAGGTCAATGAATTAACAAACCTAAAGTACCAAACTAAAGTAATAAACAAGATTAAAGCTACCAATAGATAAACAAGGTCCAGATATGAACTTCCTTCTAAACATTTAATGACCTATATTTTTATGCTTATATTTAGTGTGTTTTACTTGTTATTTGAGATTTTGCATTTTTTGGTAGTTTTCAAGTCTAAATTACCTTAATGGATCAAAAGGAAAAAAATTCAGGTAAAATCGGAGCAAAAAAGCATAAGAATTGAAGCTATTTTAGAGATCTATGCCTGTGTGAAGATATACACACCCATGCGAGTAACATATACGATTATACAAGAGATTGTATAAAGGAATATGAACATATAAACCTTCGAAGATGTTGTTTTTGCCTATGTGAAGATACCTACTTGCGTAAGTCACATACAAAGCTGTGTCTTATATCTATGCAAGCTCCTAGAATCATTTAAATTCATGATTTTTGAAGTTTTTTTTTTATACACTGGTTCAGCCTGATTCTGGCGAGACTGCATGTTACCGTTTGAATCCATGAATGTGAATGTCTCTAACAAGTGTTCCTGCAAAACAACACAAGGCACACCGGGAGTTGGTTCCCGGCAAGCCCCTCCGACGCTCAAGTTAGTCTTTTTGTGAGGATTTTGGTTGTTGTATAAACAGAGAAACTAGGGTTCTGATCACATACTCGTATTATGGCAAAGTTATACCTTATATATGGAAGAGATGTTAGGTTTAAGTCTTTACGTATGCATGAGAGACTTCACCTACGAATGGGCCGCGAATGTGTGGACTGGGGCTTAGGCCTGGCATAGTTGATAGGAACTAGGTCCATCTTTGCGGGGTGGACCAATGGGTCCATAAGTCATTTTTTAGTGGGTTTGGGCCTAGCACGACCGACCCAATCATCATAAGCCCCCTACTTCTCGAGTCTGAGCAAAGAGAAGGATCGAGGAGTATATGAGGATCCTGTAGCTTGTCATCTTGTAGCTCGTCTGTAGGACAATTCGTGGTAGGCCCGATAGGTCAGACATCAATGCATAACGCATAACTGCTCATATTGGGATCGATCGATTGATCATCCCGAGCGGCTTGTCTTGATACTTATTGCGCGATAGCTCGCGCCAAGATAGATCAGGTAGACATCGATGGTAAGCACGTGAGGGTACTTGGTGTAATTATGACTGACGGCACGTGCCTTCTGACAGATTTTCAGAATCTGAAACGAAACGTCTTTGTAACCATTGTGTAGCTGTCACGTACGTCCTTTCAACTGCTACGCCGCTCCAGATTTCGAATAACCCTAATTCACTTCCGCTCAGATTCTGCCACGTGTTTGAGCTTGGTTCGGATTTCTCCATGCGATTGGAGCGTCCATTCGACTGATCTTCTATAAGTACTCAGGGTCGATAAATTGCAAATTTTCTTTACGCCTGTTTTATTCTCCGGCTTTCATCTTGCTTTCATTAGTATTTTCTTGCTCACAGTCTTCGAAGTTTTCTTTCAACCGCCGTCCAATTCTCCAACCTCAAATCACCAAATAGGTACGTCCTTTTCCCTCGTCTCCCCCTCTAAAGTTTTCTCAAAGGTTTCCTCTTAGTAAGCATGTTGTCAGCCAGTTCTAGAAGTATGGTTAGCCCTAGGGGTAGGACCGCCAAAGGGGCCTCCCAATCAGTCGGGGCGTTTGAAGTAGCGGCAGTGTAGGAGGTAAGAGATATTGAAGAAATCTCGACGAGAGAACGGAAGGATGGGCTGGTCGTGGAGGAGCAACCGAGAAATGAATCGACGATGACCGTGGGGGAGTTGAATAGATCGGTAATTAGGAACAACATCCCTTTGTCCTGGGGACCCAGGCTGGCCCTCAATAACGAACTAATCCACAACAACTTGAGTGGGTATTTTGCTGTTTCTGATAGTTTTTTCTTGATGGGCGGTATGAGGCTTCCGTACGCCCCGATTGTTGATGACGTGTGCGCTGCCTACCAGCTGATGCCGAGCCAAATTCCTCCAAATGGCTGGAGGTTCATCAATGGTTTGTGCCATCAGTTCGGCTGCCCTCCTTCGATTAGCATCCTACGCTATTTTTTGATAATAAACCAGAGCTCAAGTTCTGGGGCCGGAATCCCTCACCTACAGTATAGAGTTGCCCGCTTTCGCTCGGCTGGAATGCCTTCAAAAATTATCGCTTGGCGGACAAAGTACTTTTTAGTGAAGCCTCCGGGATCTTCCTTTGAGTCTCGGTTGTGGAGGTATCCTTTAGTTGAGCAGTGGAATGATTTGTCGAGCTTATCTCTTACTAGGGAGGAGTGGGAGGTAGTTGGTCACATTAAGGGGCTCGACCGATATGACTTCGATCGGCTCATTCAGGAATATCGCGGGGGGGCCTCGGTCGATTCCTTTCTAATCGACCCCCCACCCCAAATTAGCGGGCTAGGAGAGGAAGCTGCCCCCTCTGGTTGATTTTTTGTTGTTGAACTGTTTACTGTGTTTGTAAGTATTGGTTTCGCTTTCTGACCTGTTTTTATTGCTGTGCAATCATGGCAAGGATAGGCAATTTTGTCGGGTCCTCCCCTCCTCCTAAATCCAAAAGGTTGGCTAAAGGGAAGAAACAGAGGGAGGCAGAGACCAGTGAAGGCGCCGCTCCGCCAATGGAGCTAGGCCATTCTACAGTGTTGTTGGCCCCTCCGCCCACTGAAGATCGTCCTGTTGTGTCAGCGTCATTGCCGATCGTGTCATTTAGTGCGGACCGAGCGGGTTCGGAGGAGGAGGAGACGGAGCCTCCACTCAAAAAGAAGAGAACCGCTAGGAGTGCTGGCCGGTCGTCTGGTCAGCAGGAGAGGAGAGTGGGGGAAGAGCAAATGCCCCGGCTCGATAAGGGCAAAGGGAAAGAGCGAGCCTCTAGTGGTGAGTGATGGGAGTTTGCTGTCAGCTTTGACAAGGCTGTATCGCTTAAAGACGTTGGTGTGGCTCTGCAGATTGCCCAGAGTGTCGTTCCTCCTGCGGATGAGGATTTTTTGGACGCGCTGGACAATAAGAAGTTGATGACTCGTCTCGTCCGCAGCTGCATCAGAGACATGGTGTATGCCTCTGAAATGTATCAACGCCTGGATTAGCTTGATTTAACGAATCAGGCAATGGATCGGGAAGTTCACGATCTCCTAGAGCAGGTAAAAGCTTTGAGGGACGAGCTTTCAGAGGTTAAGAAAGAGAGAGACCTCTTCCAGGTTCAAAACTCTTCCTTGGAGGAGGAGAAGAAATCCCGGGAGGAGGCGATGGGCATTCTGAAGGCTCAACTTGCCACGGGAGAAGAGGAGAGGGGTCGGTTGATCGCAGCTAAGGACGAGCTGACCGAGGAGTGTGAGGGCCTGAAGAAAGTGGTGGAGACGGAGCGGGAGCTTGGTAAAAAATTCCTCCAGGATTGTCATGCGGCGGTGGAGGGTAAACATATGACCGAGGATATATTGAGGGAGTTGCGAGGCTCCATCAAAAAACAAAGGATTGAGGCGATCAAGAGATGGAAGAGGCGGTTCCTACGTGAGGAGTACTTAGAATATGCTTGCGACTTAACCCTTTCGGTCTTGAGGAGGTGCCATGAGGTTCACGTTCCTAACGGGTTGGAGTGTCCTTCATTTGAGGATTATGCCGAGCCGATGCTTCCCACTGCTCTCGGCCTTTCTCTAGAAGAAATGAAGGAGATGGTCAAGGGAGAACAGGTGCTGGTTCCAGATGAGGAGCTGGACTTGAGCTCGAAAAGGGAGGAGGATGTCTCTCTGCCACCTTTTCCCAATCCGACTGCCGACTTTTGTTCTCCCGACTCGGCTGCGGGCCCTTCCTCTGTCGACCCGGCTGCTGGCCCATCCTCTTCCGTCGGAGGATCAAAATAATCTTCCCCCTTAAGCTCATCTGGTCGGGCTTGTGGCCAAAACTTTTTTTCAAAGAAATAGAAGCTCTTATTTTTCACCCTTTGTACGTTATGTTAAAAACTGGACGAATCTTTTAAATGGTAGGAGATGAAGCACTCAGTGTGCGCTAATCGGGCAAACTTGACCGAGCTATCTAGGATTTCTTCTTGGCATCCTGGGTGAGCGATGGTCTAGGTCAAGCCGAGGTTCCAAGGATCTTGTCTTGGCAACCTGGCCGAGTTATGTCGATCGATGTCGAGGCCGAGCTACGGTTCCAAGGATCTTGTCTTAGTAACCGGGTTGAGCGATAGTTGATGTCGAGCCGAGGTTCCAAGGATCTTGTCTTGGCAACCTGACCGAGCTATGTCGATCGATGTCGAGGCCGATCTACGGTTCCAAGGATCTTGTCTTGGTAACCGGGCCAAGCGATAGTCGATGTCGAGCCGAGGTTCCAAGGATCTTGTCTTGGCAACCTGGCCAAGCTATGTCAATCGATGTCGAGGCCGAGCTACGGTTCCAAGGATCTTGTCTTGGTAATCGAGCCGAGCGATAGTCGATGTCGAGCTGAGGTTCCAAGGATCTTGTCTTGGCAACCTGGCCGAGCTATGTCGATCGATGTCGAGGCCGAGCTACGGTTCCAAGGATCTTGTCTTGACAACCGGGCCGAGGGATAGTCGATGTCGAGCCGAGGTTCCAAAGATCTTGTCTTGACAACCTGGCCGAGCTATATCGATCGATGTCGAGGCCTAGCTACGATTCCAAGGATCTTGTCTTGGCAACCGGGCTGAGCGATAGTCGATGTTGAGCCGAGGTTCCAAGGATCTTGTCTTGGCAACCTGGCCGAGCTATGTTGATCGATGTCGAGGCCGAGCTACGGTTCCAAGGATCTTGTCTTGGCAACTGGGCCGAGCGATATTCGATGTCGAGCCGAGGTTCCAAGGATCTTGTTTTGGTAACTTGGCCGAGCTATGTCGTTCGATGTCAAGGCCGAGCTACAGTTCCAAGGATCTCGTCTTGGCAACCGGGCCGAGCGATAGTCGATGTCGTGTTGGATCCCGTTACCGGAACCCAACTACATAAACTTAACACTCCTGCTCAACGAAGAACGAAAAGCGAAGGAAACGGAATCGAAGGAAAACGAAAATTTCGGATCGAAATGTTGAATCGGAAACAAAATGCGGAAGCGAATCACAAAGCAAGCAGAAGCAAAGCAAATACGAACCGAATACAGAATCGAAATGGAAGCAAATCGGAAAGCGGAAGCAATAACTGGGCGAACCAAACGAATAGATTTCAAAACGAAACGAAATCAAGTAGAACAGATCCGACATCCGAGCACAAAAATCAAAGAAAACGATCGAATGAACATAATTGCGTTGGAATTCCTTAGACTAATCCGATGCGAAAATCCGGTATAATTTTTTTTTCTTTTCTTTTCTTATTCTCATTTCTTTTCTCGTTACTCAATCACATACAAAATCATCTTCAATCCATACAGTCATACATAATCTTATATAAATCCATACCAAT
>JANIHY010000210.1:46056137-46074004 GCA_027479065.1 Erythroxylum brevipes
ATGTGATATGTGAATAGGTTAAGAAATAATGGTATGATCAACAGAGATAGATTGACAACATATGAAGTAAAAGTTGGCGAGTAATCTAAAATATACCCATGAAATAGTCAAGATAGTGTGATAACTGAATTAGTGATTGAAGGACCGATTGAGTTATCATTTGTAGTCATTTGGAAGGGTATCTGATGAAGTATATGGAAAATGGAGAAGCATATGAGGAATTAATACCTCTACCATATTGATCAATCAGATGAGAATTTCGGGGATGAAATTTATTAAGGGGGAGAATTGTAACATCTCGTCCCTATATTGAGAGTTAGGACTCAAAATTTCAATGCATGTGAGCTCAAATAGAGATTAAGGAAATGCATTTCTCTTGCTCATGCATAATGTTAGAATATATGCACATAAATATTGAATCTTTGCAAAAAAATAAAAAAAATAAGTGTACATGCATTCATTGACAACTTCTGGGTATGATTGGTTTTAAATATGATTTTATTGAAAAGGAGAAGTCGAGGGAGTAGAGAGAGTGATCTTGGTATAAGTTGTGATAAGGAAAGACTTGGAAACAAAATTGGTAGTGATCTGGAAAATGTTCACTGAGTGTGCTTCAGTCTTTTAGCCATTACGATTTTTCTAGTTGTCCAAACGAGATGACTCTTAATTTGGATTAACCTATAGATATATGGCAACATTTTGTATAAGACATCGAATTTCAATTCTGTCTCTAAGAGTCTCAAATTTTCATGAAGTTGAGAATTGGGTGCAGTACATTGGGAGCTGAATGTAAAATTCATGTTATGAATTCGGGAGAAAATCTGGATTAATCTAAATAGATTTTTACAAAGTTGTCTTCTTGACAGTTGTATATCTTTCTCTAATCTCTCCAACGATATATAGTATAAAATTTTTGGACATCTGAGTCGAAAGTTATGATCTTTATATATGGAGATACAAAAGTAAGATGAAACAAAAATAAAACGAAACAAAAGTAAGATGAAGCAAAAGTAAGACAAAGCAAAAGTAAGACGGAAGCAAAGTAAGAAGAAGTAAAAGTAAGACGAAAGCAAAGTAAGACGAAGCAAAAATAAGATGAAACAAAAGTAAGACGAAACAAAAGTAAGACGAAGAAAAGTAATAACAAGAAAAAGTAAGACGAAGCAAAGTAAGACGAAGCAAAAGTAAGACGAAAAAAAGTAAGACGAAGCAAAAGTAAGACGAAGTAAAAGTAAGACGAAGCAAAGTAAGACGAAACAAAAATAAGACGAAACAAAAGTAAGACGAAGCAAAAGTAAGACAAAGCAAAGTATGATGGAGCAAAAGTAAGACGAAGCAAAAGTAAAAGGAAGCAAAGTAAGATGAAACAAAAGTAAGATGAATCAAAAGTAAGATGGAGCAAAGTAAGACGGAAGCAAAATAAGAAGATGCAAAGGTAATAAGATATAAAAGTCAAAAGGAAGAAGACGCAGAAGATAGAATTTGTTTTTGAGATCTTCATGAAAGTTGTAGCTCTTGATGTCCGCTTTCGAACCATCCAAAGAAAGCCTTAATCAGAAATTTCTAAAGAAAGTTATAGCTGTTCCTCGAAATAGGTTCAGTATGATGGAGGACAAAAGCATATTGGATTCTTTTTGTCATAACTCCTTCTCTAGACACCCAAATGACTTAATTCTTGAACCATTGGACTTGTAAGACATTTCTCTACATCTCTACCAAAAATCATAGCCCTTGGAATCAAATTTAGAAACATTGAGTGAAAAAGTGGAATGGGTACAGTGAGTGTATTCTTCAATAGTATGAACTATGGTTATTCTACTGAACATACTTCAGTATTTTGACGATATCTTGATCTATAGAGTTCCAAATAAGATGATTTTTGATTTATGATAAACTAGAGACATGGATCTACAAATGATATGAAGAACTTGGAATCTAATTCAGTCTCTAAAATGTTTAAATTGCAGATGGAATTTGTGTATAGTACATTGATTTGGATAAGAGTAGTCCAAAAATGTTTAAAGTATATCTTTTGAATCATTAAACAAAACTGAATGATTTTGATGTCATTAGAAGTTTAATACAATGGGGGACATCCTTTAGAAAAAAAGTGTTATGTTATAATGTTCAAGGGTATTGTTAGCGAGACACTTAAGTATAAAAGACATAAGGCAAAATTGGAGGGGCAAATGGGACAATTCTCAATCATTAAGTGTTTTATGGGTTAGAACATGCTAGTGAGCTTAAATTTTATGTATTTGAGTTGCCTTGATGTATTTGTTAGTGTTTGAGAAAAAATACTAAATAATGGAGGAGAATCGGAGGAAGCTCAGAGAAAGGCGTAGGGCTATCATCATCACAAAAGCTTGGTGGGTCTGTTATGATCATTGCCTGCACAACAACAGATGTAGACCAATTTCTAAAGCTCCACTTTTTTAGGGATATTTCAAACTTTTTGGCCTGAGTAAACCCTAACGTTTGCCATAAATGGAAAAGATATATAAAGAAAAGAAAGAAGACGTAAAAGAGAGCTCCATTTCTGGCACTTTGAGAAAGATCCAAGGAAGAGGAAGAGAACAGAGAAGGAGGGTAAAGAAAGAAGGAGGAAGAAAGGCTATTATTTCTGATGTCTTTCCGATCTATCTCGACCCTTCCAAGTGACATTTCATTTCATCTTTATTATTCTTTCTTTTAATGTATGAGATGGATTTGATAGTGGTGGATTTGGGTCTGATTAGGTTGTTCTAAACTCCTTTAGGCATTGGTTCTTGAATAAATATTAATGTGATTTCTTTTGATGTTAGTACATTAGATATTGTGATTATTTTTTGTATTTCATGCTTCGATATCAAATTGAGAGATTGAACTGATAGCAAAATGATTATATTAGGTAATGAGAGTTAAACAATCTAAAAGATCACGTAAATAATCAAATCATTAATTTATATGAAGAGAGATCTCGTGTGAGGACCTGATAGTCTATTAGAGGACTTAAGATCTAATTAGATATGTGGGCTTTTCTTAATTGAAATACTACAAATTCCATAATTCAATTAGGAGTTATGATTTAGCGGTTAACGATTATGATTCGAGAGAGAGTAATCCACCTTTTAAAAGTATAGGACCGATACCATATTGACTCAAAAGTAATCTTGTTTGCATTTGATGATAAAGTAAATCTCCCTTCTCATAATCGACTAATTTTCCTTGTGTGATTTTGATTGTTCATTGGTGATGCTCAATTTTGATTCCTTATGTGTTAATTTTATAATTTAATTTTCAATCAATCCATCTTCACGAATTTACTATTATGTTTATTTTTTATTTTCTTCGTAATAATCCTTTTAGATCTTAAATAATTTAGAATTAGATTAGTTACCTCAAAGGATCGACACCCCATATACTACATTCATGACCTATGCACTTGCAGTATATTGAGGGTTTTATAAGATTAAAACTTGCTCAACACTTATGATCATAATTTATCTCTTTTTTTTTTCTTGCTTTTCACTCTTCTTATATGTTCTGTACATTGAGGATAACATACAACTCAAGTATGCAGGAGTAAATTAACTACTCATATGCAGGAGTAAATTAACTACTCATAACTCTCTTTTTTATGGTTATCAATTTTATTATGGGTAATAGTTTTGGGTAAATTTTTTAGTTTAAGGAACATTATTAAGATAATTCAATACATGTTTGGTTTTTTTTATTAACTTGTTTTTAGCACAATAGTTTTTGAGTATTAATTCAATACATGTTTGGTTTTTTATTAAGTTCATTGTAATTTTATTTATTATTTTTAAAAATAGGTACTTAATTTGTATTATAATCCTTTTTTTTAAGAAGCATAAATTCATTAATAACCCTGAAAGGCATCAATAAAGTAGTTACAAGGCTAAGTTGACAAAGATGAAACAAAATAAGTAAATTTACAGCCTATCATCTTTGAAAGTATTAGAAACCTACAGCCAAGTTACTCCAGGTTCTAACTTCTTCTGAGAGAATAGCTCAAGTCTTCAGTGGCTTTATTAACAACTAGTATTTCTCAATTGCAGGCCCTATGTACGATTGTGTGCTTCTCAGTTTTAATATTCTTAAAAATTCTTTGGTTTCTTTCATTCCATATGGAATACACATAATAGTTCAAGCAAAGGCTTAAGTTTTTTTAATCTTTCTCCCTTCTTTTGTATTGATTTTCTATCCATACCAATATACATTCCTAATCAACTACAGGACAAACCAGGTTCATATTATGCTGCATTCTAGCACATATAGTAGCCGAGAAATTCATTGAAAGAAAAATTAATTTATAGTTTTAGGCAACATATTGCTTAACACACATATATGATCACTGATGCCTTTAAGCCTATCTTTGGTTTTTAATCTTCCTCTAGTAGCTAGCCAGATGAAAAAGGATGTTTTTGGTATCAAAGAACCTTTCCAAACAATGTTATAACAAGGGATGATGGAAACTTGGGGTCTAATAGCGTTTAAGTAGGAAGAGTTGGAGAACTCTCCATTCCTGTTAGGTGATGCTTTATGCCCTACAGCCAATCAATTAGTTGTAGTTAAGTGAAAAAATAATTTAAAGAAATTCTTTATCTTATACATATTTAGATGTATATAGTAAATTCCATGGGATAATTCTACATTACAAATGAAATTAAGATAAGATTATTATTATAAGATTTATATTGCATTTATGTATTATCCTTAAATTGTTCCTAGTCATTGTTCTATTAAGACTAAACATTAATAGAACGTAAAAAAGAATAGCATACGTTTTGTTTTTTCTTATAAAGGAAGTAGTCAATATTATATACTAAAGTAGGGAGATACTTAAACAAACATGTGGGTACTTGTTAGAGAACTAGTTTATTGAAATTGTAATAACCCATTTCTATACTTAAGGATTAACTGTTAGGTTGAGTCATATCATGTGAGAATAAATGAAGTGCATTTCACTTGCATACATCACATTTACATATATACATGAATCATGATTTAGGGTCATTGTAAAAATAGTTTATTCACTTAATTAACATATCCCAGGGTATGAAAGATCTTAAATGATTATGATGTAATTGTATGTTGATTATGTCATGAATTTTGTGTGATGGATTATAATTAGTGAGTTGGGAATTTATTGTTACAATAGAGTGATTGATAAGGTGATATGTCCATCTAATCTTGGAAAAATGTTAAAGGACAAAACAAAATGATACATGGGAATTTAGGTTAAATGAGCCTAGGAAATGGTAAAATGCGGCATTAATAATAGAGTGACAAATGGCTTGAATCCATGAGTGACAAATGATAGTATAGTTGAATGATGCATGGCCTAGAAATTAAATGACAAGTGGACTAGTTATGGACAACTGAGAGTGTAAGACAAAGACATATAACATGGCTCTTAGCATGACAAGTGTCATGCCAAATGTCCATCTTCTTCACCACACACCTCACCCACGTCTCTTATATTTGCAAGACCACCTTCTTTTGTGTTTTGGTCGTATGTTTTCTCCTTCTTTCCCTCACCAACGACACACTCACATAAGTTCCATAACCCTTGAATTTTGGCCTAAAATCCCACACCTTACCACTCCAAAATCTAGTTATCTTCACCTTGTTGTTGAAGCTCCTTTGTGTTTTCATCTTGTTCTTGAAATATGTTTTATGTTTGGAAGTTTGGAGAGCTAGGAGATCTTATAGATTGAGGTGAGAGTAGATTTCACACTCTATGTCTAGCAAGAATATTGTATGATGAAAGTATTGAATTATATGAAAAAAATCATGTACAAAAAAGTTAGTAAAAATCATTTTGATATTCCTAAATATTTGGGTGGTTATAATTTGTTACTAGATGTTAATCTTTATCTATAAATATAAATTATTTAATTATAGAATTAAATATACAATAAAGGAATTTAATTTATCTAATCTTAATGGGTCTCGCATAAAGTACAGGTTAAAGAGAGCAAAGATATTTTAATTGAATTAGATTTGACTATAAAGTTTGAGAAACTTTATAATAAATTTGACATATTCAATAAATAATGATCAATATGAGATATTAGATATTATTTGAGCATAACTGGTATTTTTATTTATTGAATTGAAATTATATTCTAATTTTAATTAAACTTATAATTAGAATTATAATAATTTCAATTAAATATATAAAATATCAAAACCTATTATAAAGACTTGAGCTTTAATGAAACTCGCACTCATAGCTTAACCCTCTTTGCAAAAGTTATAGAGTTTTCTCAACCTGTTTTATGGTTATTATTAGAGGCTAGACACTTGTGTAGATACGGTGGTTGAATGAGTTAGTTTTGAAAACGAAAAATATGATCAAGATTCATACTTTATTATGATTTATGCATTAATCACTTCATATAATTGAAGTGATCTTAGTTTTTAGGATATTAAAAAGCGAAAAAATTTCATACTTATTCCATTACAGCCGAGATAAGATCACGTCTCAATTTTCCAACAAAAGGATTATAGACTAATGGACAATGGACTAATCCCATACTATAAATGATAAGAATCAACTCTGTAGTGAGTGTAGAGCAAGAAAAACAATTACTATGTAAGGGGGGAGGCAGAATTCGAATTAAGGAAGGGAAAGTCCAGAGAGAGCTAATTTTTCCGGTATAACGTTTGTCCAAACACAAGGATGATAATGGGGAACTTATTCGCTTAGATTTAAGTATTTTCAATAAGTCAACTCATATGACATATCTCAACTTGAGTAACACAAACCTAAACTTAATTTTTTAAAAATATTATTTTACACTTTTAATTTTAAAAATAATTATTTTAAAAAAAATTAACCCGCCTATTGCCATGCCTACGAAATACGCCACCGATATAAGTTGGCGACATCTTTATGATATGCATCAACGTTGTTCAGACATCATCTTTCAGAAAACAGTTAAAGCGAGAGATAGGACGGTGCAAATAATTGGTGAAATGACAAAGGTGAAGTCAGGAGTCAGAAGTCAAGTTAGGAGAATGACATTGTTCATGAAAGAGAGACTTCGTAAAAGCAAACAAAAGAATAGAATGGAGAGGGACACATGTAAAAGCAACTTCTTGGACAATCGTTGTTTGTACGGGAATAAAGAATAACGACTTCTTACTTTCTCTCGTTCTCAAACTTATTTCTCTTGTTCTTGGTCTCACAATTTACTGACCTTAATTGCAATTAGGGTTAAACAAAAATGATAGCGACAAATTGTGCAACCTATCAACCTCCAACTGAGACTTGAACTTTGTGGTTACTTCATGTCAATATAACGGGAAAAGCTACAAACGCTAATAAACTCTTGAGGTTACTTCATGTCAATATAACGGGAAAAGCTACAAACGCTAATAAACTCTTGATATCACATAATAATGTTAAGTATATGATCAGAATCGTCACATAATAATCTACCAGAATAAACCACTCAACAAGTGTGCGACCCAGAGCTTCAGAATAAGTTAGCGCCAAGCTGCGTTCTAGTCCACCATAAACTTTACATTTGAAGTGGCAACCATGCTTCATAACAAATGCACCAGGATTATACATAACCTAATACATGAAACTGCAGTAAACCAACCTTGTACAAATACATTCCTTGTCAACACTATAACAGGACCATAATGCTTCAACGCAAGAATTTTAGTTAGTTCATCGTGGACTGTTCCTCCACGCTGTCAGGATCTTAGCTGGGCAAACATAACCAAGCCTATTTTCTCTTCGACTGTGAACTGCTAGTGCTAATAATTCTGCAAACGTTGCTGCCTTTTCTACCTGGCTTTACAGGTTTGCTTCTGGTTTGAGGTTAAGGAGCCACTATAGAGTAGAGGAAAATCAAATTTCCATGAAACATTTAACTTCCAATTCCGTTGAATCTGTTGTACTTAGCCTGCTAAGATTCCTCTTAGCATTGTCTGCTCACATAACAGTACAGGCACACACAGTGTGAGGCAATTGTTAGTACCATAGATTGATGCCACAGAAAGTTGTCAATATTTGGTTCAAATGTCACGTCATATTTTTATCTAATTACACATTTTTGACGGAGCATCCAAAATGATTTTGTTCAATCCCATGGCCATCCAAGAAAGAATTCCAATTGAACAGCAAAAAGACAAGGATTAAGCGTCTTCAACAATGGAGGAAATGAAGAGCTCCCAAGAATTTGAGGATGATTAATTAGTGATATATTCACTCTTTTTCCTTCCACTGTGCTGCTTCAACATATTGCTCAGCAAGTTTTTTCACTCTCTCACCTTCCTTGATCAGGAAATTTGCATTCTTGGCGTTCAAGTGGTATTTCATAACTTTATCAGAAGTTTTTGCCACAGCCCATCTGTACTGCTCAGCAGTGATTATGCCACTCTTGCAGAGTGGCCTTATGTGCTCTTTGATGTAAGCTTCAACCTGAACAGAATAAGTGCGACCAGTCAACACAGAAGTTTGAGAAAAACATAGGTCACAAATATCAGTTTTAAGAGAATTGTCATCTATGAGTACACTGCAACACATCTAAAATAGGAAAGTAGAAAAGTTACGATCATGAAAAGACTAGAGACCTTCTTTGAGACAGAATTGATGTTGTCACATTGTTTGTCAGGAACAGGTTTATCTGCCCGAGAGACATGATCACTCATTTGAGAATGTTTTAGTAAACTTTCTCCACCAGAAGAGTTGAGACAAACAGCAGTAACGTTTGAACTCTTGGACTGGCCTGAAAATTTTATTTCGTTTTCCACGGGAATTTTATTAACCTGTGCAGCTTTAGTGTCGACAAATCTATATAGCCTTCTTGACGCTTCTGGAAATTTATCTATCAATGGTTCTGAATCTGGACCATATAATTCTTCAAATTCTTCAGCAGTGGGATCTTCATCTTCTTCATGAGGTGAGGACTCAGAAGGTACTCGTGACCTGAGAGAACTGCTCTCCACAGTTGAGCTAGTGAGGGATGTGCTGAACTTACTATTTTGAAGGGATGATGGATCCTTGGTTTCATTGTTCCCCGATCCCATATGATCAAAACCTGTATTATGATTCAAACTTTCACACTTAAGAGTAGAGAGGACTACTTTCATTCTTGACTCACAGTCTTCTGATGCTAGCTTGGAGACATTCATAGTGGCACCTATATAGTCTTCATCTTCCAAAGTATATTCAAAATCACCATATATATCCACCTCCGGAAAAGATTCCATTTCAAGTATATTATCAGGTCCATCTTTGAAAGTGCCTGTTTCAATATGTGGACTGTTTGGAGGAGATTCAGATAAAAGGCCAGCATTTCTTAATGCTTCTACAACTGCAGGATCAGTTGGAGGTTCCACAGCTGCAGGACCAGTTGGAGGTTCATCACTAATCTGTTCTAATCCACTATTGAGGGCAACAGATACCGGTGAAGAATTTGATTCTGTTGCTCTAATTGGCTTGTTGTTATGTGAATAATGTGCTATTTCCTGTGAGCAAAGGTTTAGATATACTGGTTTACTGTTAGACTTATCGGCAACCTCCCTCTCAATATTGATTGCATCAGCAACAGCTAACTCTGTTTCTGCTGTTCTGCGAATCTCAGGCAAATCTAATTTCCTCAAGATGTGGTCCGTCAAGCGATAAAGTTGTGTCTGTATAACCATTAATAGGAATTAACTGAAGGACAACCACATTGCCAACTACAATAATAAAAAGTAAATAACAAATGAAACTGTTAAGAGAGGTTCACGTTTAAGTGGTAAATATTAAATAGGCAAATGAACAAGTAGAATTTTATTCAATTTCAGCAGCTCCATTAACAATTAACAAGTATAATTTTTGGATGTAGCATTTGACGGACTGAGAGCTCAATTAACCACAACCAGATACAGTCAAGTGCTTTGAGTATTTTGCTTCAGTATTTCCAAGTTAAAGCAACTAGTAAAACAAACAGTAGAAGTCAAAAGTTTTGTGACATATCCACGTGATCATATAAAGGTGAGCCTATTTGTAAGTCTTTTGATTAAAACAACTTCAAACCATCAGGGGTAATAACAGCAGGAAGACCCATCCCTGTACAAAAGCTAACACAGAATTAGCTGCTCACCTGCCTAACTGATACAGGTATCTTATTATGCCGACTAGGTGCCAACACAGGTCTCATGTCTGCCGGCAGTTGAGCCTGCTCAAACAATATGAACAAAAAACCAAGGGAAAGATAACTGTGAGTATCAATCTGTCAAAATGTCTTGTCCCTGGCAGCTTGCTGGAAGACAATTTGTGGAGCAAAAATACATACCAATAAAGGATATTTTCCTTTAAGTGCTGCATTCTCTTCATCTATGTCATGTTTTGCATCATTAACTGCAAGTGCCTTTTTTCTAGCAAGCACCTCCAAGGCCCACTTTCTTTTATCAATCTTTTTATCTTCACATTGAACATCCATTTCCTTCTGCACCTTAGCTTTAGAACTGCCTAATGAAGCTGTTGTTAACCCCTCTAGTCCCCTATTAGAAAGTGCTTCAGATAAAGAAGCCATATCCTTTAAACTTAGAACTTTATCCTTAAGCACTCCATCAACAACACTAGCAGCAGAGTGCTTTGATTTACTTCGGTTTGATTCAGGAAGTTTTGGAGTATGGTCATCAAGAGACAACTTCTGACCTTTCTCTAATGAAAGCAGCTGCACGGCATTCTGTTCAGAGTTACTGGTGGATGAAAGAGCTGAAAGAGGCTTAATGTCATCCTTTCTTGGGAAGACAGATGTATCAGCTATATACAGACGGGAAAGAATAGGATCAGATGCCTGGCATTCAGTTGACTGCTTCAGGCCTGATCCGTCTGAATTCACTTTAAGAAGGCTAAGAACTGACTTTAAAGTTGCGATTTTCTCAGGCTTAGTAGCCCTCATACACCGATGCTTCCAGAATTCAACCTCACAATCCCGATCCCAAGCACGCTTTCGCCGTCCATTGGAATTTCCATATATTTTCTTTGTCAGATTCTCACGAATTTTTCCTTTCTGCAGCATTGACCTTTTTGCTTTCATTGATAAAGCAGGCAATTTTTTACTAGGTTCTGCTGGAGAAACGACTACAGCATGTCGGAATGCAGCAAGAAGCTTTGGGTTTAAAATGTTTTCTCCAATATCTGCAGCAGATTTGTTGCGCACAGCTTCTCTTATTTCTTCTCTAAGTTTCTGAACTTCAATGGATGACTCCTTGTCATTGGTAACTCTCCTCATGATCTTTTTCACTCGCAAGCCAGCTACATTCTCCTTTTCTTCAGAATATTTCTTTGCGGGACTCAGGCATGCAAGGCCCTTGGAATATCTGCGGCTTGTCCCTCGAACCACACTCATTATATCTGACATATCATTTTCTGGAGATAGTTTTGATTTGAGTTCCTTTTGATGTATAATCTCAGTTTGTGAATCATCTGAAGGAACCATGCTCAATTGTGCCTCTGGAGAAGTCTGATGACACATGTAATCAGATCTAGTTTTCTTGGTAAAAGTTGCATCTTTATTTCTAGAGTTGGCTTCTTCATCAACAGCCTTGAGAACCTCATCACTGAAAAGTAACACACGACATGAAAAGTTTAATGAAGCTCAAGGACTTCAGATTTAGAGCAATCAAAAGATTACTGACACGACTATGTATATAGAATCCAAAAATTATCGTCATAGTCATGTATGTATAAGATTTGGCTGCATGGAAATCTTTGCCCCTCGCATTTCCTGTTTTTCTTAGTTTCAAATTGTCCTTTTGATAGAGAAGGAACTTTTACATCCCTGATTGATCAACAGAATTGCAGCTAAAGCAGGCATATGACCCATGATAGCAATTACATCATAAGCTGGAATTTTAGAGAAGCCAATGCACTGACTTGCTTCCTCCTGGAACAATTTTTTAGTTGTGTTATCAACCAGTAGCTGGATATTCATTTCCCTCACAGCATCCTTGACAGTAACATAACTTCCAAGATATAATCATATGGCCACACGGATCTAGTAAGTCATTCGACACTTGAATAAACCAGAAGAGGAAGAACACAGCAAGCAAAAAACTAAAAGCCAAGTGAAGAGTATTTACATAGTTGAATAGACCAGAAGAGGAAGAACACAGCAGGCAAAAAACTAAAAGCCAAGTGAAGAGTATTTACAATCTTCAAATAGTACTTTAGCTCCATTCTCATGGAAACAGATTCATAAACTCATAAGACTCAATTTTGGAAATCTCAAACTATAATTACCTTTCTAAATGCTTTCTCTTTACTCCAATGGTATTTTTAGCATCCACGTTAATACTGGATGGAATCTTATCATCTGCAAACATTTAGCAATACAATAGCAACTTGAAATGTCCATGCAAAACTCACTTTCGCAAAGATAACACAACTTAATTCCATGTAAAACATATTTTTACCAAAGCCAAGATGGCCAACACAAAGTTTAAATAAAAAGAAGAAAGGAAGAATAATCTCTTTGGCACCTCTTGAAAAAAACTCTTTAGAAGAAGTTTCCTCATTTACGATGTTAGACACTTGCTCTCCAGTCCCATTAACATTCATCTGATCAACTGTGTAATCATCAGCACACAAAGCGAAAACTAAAAGGTTATCATCAGTATGATCAGTTAAAAAGAAGAGAAACTAAAACATTGCATTTGCATAATTACCAGACAGAAAACAGCCCGTAGATAAACCAAGGTGAAGATCTAGAGTCGATTCACCATCAGGTTGCCGATTTTCAGAAGAGGAGTTGTCCACCAACTTCTGTAGAGAACATTTAATACCATCGGCATAAGTGGGTGTCTTTACTTCACCAGCAGGAATGATCTTTGAGCCACTAGGCACCAAAGATACAGAAGGTTGATTAAAAGATGTATTAAATGACAAGGACAGTTCAAGTCCCTCTCCATTTGTTATTGACTGAGAATTAATGCTCTGGCGTGTTGGTGCTTCTCCCTTCTGGTCCTTGCTGATTTCCAGGCTAGGCTTAATGGTATCACATTTTTCTTGGTTTAATTTATTTTCACCAACCATTGAGACAACAACAGCTGTTTCTCCAGTATCAGCAACAGACACAGATACATTTCCAGGAAAAGCAGATTCAGACAAACAACTAATATGAGATAGTTCTTTATTGCAGTGCTGCTTTGTCTGCTGTGTTGAACTCTCATTAGAGTTCTGTACTACCTTGTCAACGGAACATCTATGACAAAATCAACAAAGAGATTTTTAAAACAACTATGAGAGGACACCTGGAAGTCCAAATAAAGTAGTAGAACAAGACAAAAGAAATCTAGAATTTTTTGTATAAGGCCTTTGAGGCATGAGGGTTGGAGGAATGAAATTATGTCCAATCCTAGAATCTTTCTAGGCCAGGAGAGTAAGTGGATTTTGATCCAAGAACTAATTACAGACTACTCCTTACCTGATTTCAACACTAGACACATGAAAAAATAAGAATAGAGATCACACCCCAAGTATGCTATAAGGTTGCCAACTTTGAAACATATTTCATTTTCTTGTTAACTCTATGAAGCCCTTCAACCAAGACTAAATTACTCAGCCATATACATCTAAATTATGGGAATATTGAGGTAAAGAACATACAGCGAATAATCCGCAGCAAGATAACCAGTCCCCAAATTTTACCTTGGACATAGCCATGAATCCTCAGACGTGCTTTCTGGATCAAACCCCACACAAAAGGCATGATACCTATATCCATATATGTCAAGATGATAAGAGAATGGTATTTCCATTTAAAAAATGCAATTGAGAACAAGTGGCGAAATCTAAGAGAAATCAAAAGGAAATAGTCTGAATGATTGTTTTGTAGAATATATTATCTGATGAAAAACATAGAGCATACTAGGTTAACAGTAGTTGTTAAAGATGAGATAAAATAAACATGAAGCAGAGAGCGAACACCAAAAAATCATATCATAGTAGAATTGGGAAGAATTTTGGAGTTTGAAAGAACGTGGAAATTAAATTTGCATGGCTAAATAAAAAACAGAAACCTACCTAGATTACAAAGTCATAAATTCGTAATCCAAGCAATTCAGGAATTTAGAACATACCATACATCACATGAATCGCAAGCAATTGAAGTATCAAGATTGGATTCTTCATCAATTGCTGCTGATCCATTACGAATTCTGCAGCCATCTCCATCCAAGCAGATAACTGCCTACAAAATTACAAGGTTCACAATTTCTATCACTGATCATAAGAAATTAACAGAATTAAATCCTTGAATTATAAGCAGCTTGACTTAATCCAACAGTAATTATTGACTCCATGAATGATTTTTAGTTCAAATGCAGTTCTTGTTGAGGTTCTGTTCATACAGAAGCTAAACTCTGTTGAATTGTCATCTTGCCATAGTGTATTTGGTAAATTAATGGTATTATTTGTAACCCTAACAATTATTTTGAGGTCATAAAACTACGTAAAAATGTTTAAGCAGAACTCTTGGGACCAGATATTTTTCTGATGAGCACTAGCATTACAGTATTTTCTGACCAGTCCCACAATTCAACAAACAATTGAAGCAATAAATATCAACACAGCAAGTTTGACTTCTGATAAGACCACTCATCGTATATCCAGAAAATTCTAATGATTAATGAATGTGTTCAATGACATCGGGTTCAGAGGTCAGTGCATTTATATAAGCTAAAGTTAACCATTATTCCAGATACCAGTTGAAGATGTCCTGAAAATCAAATTATTTATTACAACAAATGGAAAAGAAGCAAAAAACTTTACATTTTCGTCAATATAATAAGATGGAAAAGAAAGAGTGTTGTTCTTCCCTTCAACAGACCAATCATCATCTCTGCAGCATAGGAAAAGACTAAAATAAGTAATTGATTGGGGATCAATTATATACCTAGGTTCAGGAATCCAACCCAAAATTCTTATATATGAAGAACAGATATCAATTACAGGTGAATTAAGAACAAAATGTCAAAGATTTAGACGTATAATTCTGAAAAACTGTGAAGCTTTTTGACTGTCTGTGCATCTCATATATTACAAATAGACAGTGATAACATGAATGGTAAAGATAAGAAAAGAAGAACCTGGAAAGCAAGTCCTCATCAACCTTGTTATTTCCAACGGTATCATATACCTTCATATACAAAAGGACAACTTTCATCCGTCAAAGTATTCCAGTTTCTGTACAAAGTTAAACACGTATCTAGAAGAAGTACATAACCCAAATAGGATTATGACTCCGGGAAACATAGGGACAGAAAAGAAGCTCATTAACAAAGTTCCACGGAAATGAAAAGAAAAGGCAATACTTCAAGAACTATCCATGCTCACCGGAACACAAGTAATCAACTGAAACTCATTCTGACACAGTGGACAAAGGTTTGTGATTGTAGCCCAGTTGTCGATGCAACCAAAGCAAAACCTGAAATTAAGTAAAAATTAAACAGTTTTACGCCCAATTGCATCCAATAAGAGTCCTGGAAACTGGAATTACAGCCTGCACAAAGGTTGAAGGCACATACCAGTGCGGGCAACAATCAAGAACCCCTCGGTCAATAACTATGTCCATACATATTCCACATCTTCCACCCTCAAAACTAGAAGTGACCTGATTATTGAAAATCTTCACACAATTCAGAGCTCCAATAAAATGTCACATAGATAAAGCAAATGTCGTCCATCTATCAACAAATAGATTCAACTGAACAAAGAACCCGAAGCATAAGCCCAATCACAATCAATTTATCAAAATTAGCCCACAAAATAGTGGTTGCAAAGCAATTATATAGGTCATTTGAGCTTAATTTAAACTTAATCGAGTAAAACATAAAGTATTACTCATCTATAAACCTCCGCACCCGAGTATTAAAATTTTAAATCAAGGAAATCTTAAAACAAAAGCTGTTAAAACTTAATTGGAACTTACAGCATTAAGATCATCATCGATTTCAAGATTCTCTTCTTCTAATATACCACTAGTAACGAAATCGACCTCCATTCCAGAACACGCACCAAAATCAAATAAAAATGAACTATGAAATCCAAGACAACATGATTTTCATCAATTTGAGACTGATTGATTTGATTCAAAGGGCGAAAAATTAAATTTAGTAAGTAATAAGGGCGTGTCAATTTAGTAGAAAAAAAGAGAACGGTCCGGCGTTAGGTGAAGATCAGACGTTGGCAGCTGAGAAAATCCGGCATTTGTGGTCGATGTGCGACTGATGCTTTTGCGTGGAAGGAAGGTGATGCAAATAGAGAAGAAGGCGAAGGGGAAAGCTGTAATTTGCTGGTCCTAAAAGGACATAATTTCCTCTTGATCTTGAGTAGAGACGGAACCAAATGCACAAGCTCTGTTTGGGGTTTTCATTTTTATTTTTAATTTTTTATAAAAATAATTTATAATTAAAATTTCTATCATCAATCCTGATGTAATTAATTACTTCAACCAATATCACAAGTATTATTAATTGAAATTTATCTAGTTGAAAACATAGTATACATATCACTTATAAAAAATTTGATCGTAAATTATTTTATAAAATTAAAATATTTTAAAATTATTTCTTAATACAAATTTAAAATTTTTTATAATTAACTTTATATTTGTTTATATAAAGTTAATTATATAAACAAAGATATATAAAAAGGTAATGGAATTTGCGGTAGGCTTACTAAATAACATTCTAAATTGTGTGGGCACATCATTCATAAATAGTTAAATTCCAATTATAGTTTTCCAGCATCACCTTGTACCATTCTTGATTAACAGTGAGTGAGACGCTTGCAATCACAATCAAAACTTTAGCAGCCTTAATCACCCTATTTGCTAAAACAGCTGCTCCAACTAGCCGAACAGCTGCCTCAACCAATCTCCTTCTGTTTAACCCAGTTCTTCCAAATACACCTCCCCTTAAAGCAAGATAAATAGAGTGCGAAACGTGTCTGTATACAGCATCCCCAGCTTGCAAGCTTTTGGCTAACATGTTTGCCATTATCTTCCTGCTGTATTTTAGTGTTCCATTTATTTTCTCAATAATGTCACATAATCCCACTTCTTCCACACCGTCGAGAAGCTTGCAGAGCTGCTCGAAACACTGTGATACTATGTACTTCTATGTACTTCACGTCAGCAGAATTGGTGACCAAGTTCTTAACCATTAGACTTTGACGGAAGACCGATATGCTGACAGTAAAATATCATGATTATAGTTAAGATGAAATATAAGAACAAAGTGGAGAAAGCATGGGAGTCACAAGGATAAGGAATGTGCATGCCATTCCATAAATAGAAGGATAAAGGAAAGATTTGCAATTGACAATAATTTTCTGAATTTGCAATTGAACAGTTCTCAACCTGAACATATTCAGTTTTAGGGTTTTTGGCAGATCTTCCGGGGTCAGGCCTTCGATCCTATTAACAAGCTTTAACAAGCCTAGTCTAACCACCAAACCCATTGGTTCCTTGGGACATTCTGGTTGATCATGTACTGCCAAGGTTCACAATTATCTTCAGTAATACAGTCCGCAACTTTTGTCAATAAATTTAAAGAGAAACAATTATCCACAGAAATAAGCAACCTGCATTAGAAGCCGAGGATCTAATTTCTGGCACTGAATAGGTTGTAACCCCTGTCCAAAGAGTAGATGGAAATAAATTTTCAGAAGAATCATTGTCTTTGGTGAAATCGCATAAATAATCCATGTGCTCATGCCATTCCTGCTCCACATCTGGAGAAACAGATGAAAGCCATTGCTTAGTCAATGGTAGAGATGATGGAGCAGCACCTGGAGGTCCATGACGATTGGCAAAAGCCATTTTAAGATACTCCAAACCAGCAGG
>JANIHY010000210.1:46077284-46087689 GCA_027479065.1 Erythroxylum brevipes
GTTGATGAATTACTATCATCTGCATGGAAATGACATTTAAGTGTATATTCATAAATATTGTGTGGTTGGGAGGAAAATTTTGGATATAGTGTTAATTTTAGTTTTTGAAAGATTATTAATGATTAGGTGAAGAAAAAGTGATGTTGGAGTTGAGATAGCAAAAACTTGATCTGAAATTTCAGTACAACTTCTGTACCAATCTAGATAGATTCGTCAAAATGACCTTTATGAAAGTTATAAATCTTTCTTTTCATCTTCACAATAGTATATAGTATGAAAACTATGGACATCTGAGCTGAAAGTCAGGGTCCTTATAAGGGAAGATGTTCAAAAGTGAAATTTACTTCTTCTATCTTTTTGCTTTTTTCTGTGATGACGTCATCTTCTTCTGTGTTTTATTCCTTCTAAGTTTCGCTCCTTCTGTGTTACTGTTCATGAACTCTTTTTGTGTTATTGTTCATGAACTCCTTTTGTGTTAATGTTCATGAACTCCTTCTGTGTTTTGTTCCTTTTGCTTCTTCTTAGTTTTGTCCTTCTTAGTTTTGTTCCTTTTGAGTTTCGTTTCTTCTGTGTTATTATTCATGAACTCCTTTTGTGTTACTATTCATGAACTTCTTCTGTATTACTGTTCATGAACTCCTTCTGTATTTTACTCCTTCAGTGTTTCGCTCCTTTTGTGCTTTGTTCCTTCTAAGTTTCGCTTCTTCTGTGTTACAGTTCATGAACTCCTTCTGTGTTACTGTTTATAAATTTCTTTTGTATTACTATTCATGAACTCCTTCTATGTTTTGTTCCTTCAGTATTTTGATCCTTTTGTGTTTTGTTCCTTTTGAGTTTTGCTTTTTCTTAGTTTTGTTCCTTTTGAGTTTCGCTTCTTCTGTGTTACTATTCATGAACTCCTTCTATGTTGCTGTTCATGAACTCCTTCTGTGTTACTGTTCATGAACTTCTTCTGTGTTACTGTTCATGAACTCCTTCTGTGTTTTGTTCCTTCAGTGTTTCGCTCCTTCAGTGTTTTGTTCCTTCAGTGTTTTACTGACGCATCTTCTTCTGTGTTTTGTTGATGTGTCTTCTTCCATGTTTTACTTCTTCTAAGTTTTACTTCTTCTGTGTTTTGCTCCTTTTGAGTTTCCTTCTGTCTTTTTTTCACCTAACCATAACTTCTTCTTTAGACACCCAAATGAATTGATTCTTGAACCATGGGACTCGTAACACATTTCCTTACATCTCCACCCAAAAATCTTAGCCATCGGAAATGAATTGAGAAAGATTGAGTGAAAAATGTGGAACAGGTACAGTGAGTGCGCTCTTAAAGTTTTATGAACTAGGGTTATTCAACTGAACGTACTTCGGTGTTTTGATTATTTCTGGATCTATAGGATTCCAAATAAATAATGAATTGTGATTTCGAAGGTTTTAGTGAGACATAAACCTAAGGATGAATCATACTTAGATGAGTTTTGGATATAAGACTAATAATGTGATCGGAATAAGAGAAAAATATCAAGGATTGTCATAAACATGCATTGTACATAAATTATTTCATACACGTGTATCATTGGATACTTATGATTGAAGAAATTGTGATATTGTGTATATTATTTATTATAGAGGAGCAACTGGAACGTCAACCTCTAGACGTTGCCGGATTTTCCAGGTATTAGCTTCTGGAGAAATTTGTGAGTCAACTTAGATGATTTCCTAGGATTGATTTACTTTGAAGTTATTTGATGTGTTAGCTTCCAATTATAAATTGTTTATAATTTGATTTGAATTCCAGACTTAAAGTCCGAGGAGTTTGTTATATGGATATAGGTATTGGAAGTGCTTTGATTTGATCTGAAGTCCTGCATGATATGTGAATTCTTAAGGAAAGTTGAATGCCAGATTTAGGTCCGATGATAATGAATTTCTAATAAACATCGCATGTGATTATTTGATATGGCATAATCAGTATTTGATGCATTTCATAAAATGCAGATAAATGTGTTGTGACTTGAGTAGCCAGTATGAAGCGCTTCTACATAGAGCTTTGATTCGTGATATATGTTCTGCACATAGAGCTATGCTTTGTAACTCTGTTCTGATTGAGCCCTATGGGCCAATATTTGTATAAGTGTGTGATAGGCACTAGATCACAATAATAAGAACGAATGTGAGTCTCATGCATATAGCATTATAAGATCGATATCCATTGAATGAATATCTGTGAAATATGTAATATGTGTTTATGATCCGGTGAACTCATCAATGATGGTTCATTCATTGAGTTCGCAAAACTTATCAAAATTACAACGTTATCTTTTCAGGATTGAGAGACGACTTTAGCTACTAAGAGACTCCACTACCGTGTAGATTGTGTTTCAACAAGAGCTAGGTTTGAGAGGCTCCTCTTTCATGTAGTACATTTGTACTAGGTTTTGTTAATGTATGTGTGGAAAGGGTCGAAAGACACGATGTAGACTCTTGGTTTGAGAAATAAAATGAGAAAAAAGATGTTTTTAAAAATATTGTGAACTTCTATTGATGCTTAATAAGTGAGTTATGATACGATGCCATGTGAAGTGAGTGTAGTGATCCATCGTAGCTCACCCTTATCGTAGGATATGTGCCGGAATGATCTTCGGGCTTCCCGATGGGTATCTTGCTATAAGGGGGTGCTACATTTCATGCCCTCCATAAATGTTATTGTAAATCTGTTCAAAAGATAGATTGTAGTGTTTATAGCTTCAACCCATAAATGCTTACGAAAACTCTTCTCAATAACCATACATATAGCCATCTCCATCTTGGTTCTATTTTTTCTTTTTGAAACCCCATTTTGTTGCATAGTTTAAGCCACCTTAAATTGATGATTGATGCCTATATCTTCACAAAACTTCTGAAATTCACATAACTTGTACTCCATACCATTATTTGACCTCAAAAATTTAATGCTACATTCACTTTAGTTCTCAACAAAAGTTTTAATTTCTTAAATGTAGGAAAAGCCTCATGTTTTTTGCCTATAAAATACACCCACATCATCCTCATGAAATCATCAATAAACAAGATAAAATATTTACTTTCATTCAAAGATGAAACATTCATTGGACCTCATACAAGTATGGACCAATTCTAATTTGTTGGTTGCCCTCCAAGGCTTGTTTACAGGAAAAGCTCTTCAATGCATTTAGCCCTTTTGACAACATTTACATAAATCATCATTTACATGAATTTTAGACGTATCTTTCACCATATCATTATCTTTCATAAATTTCAATGATTTCAAACTATAGTGCCTAAACCGTTTATACCATAGCAAGGTTTTATCAGTTTAGACATTACAAGCATGCTCTTTATGCCTTTTGAGATCCAACGAAAAACAATAATCCACCACTTTCACAGTCAAAATTTTACAATCCTGAGGATTAAAAATTGTACACATGCTCCCTTTAAAAATCAAAGTATACCCTTTCTTCATCATTGTAACCACACTCAACAGATTTTGATCTAAACAAGGAATGTAACGAACACAAGAAATAAACTTAGTACCTTCTTTGGTAAGAATTGCAATGATCCATTGGATCTGCACATAATCTCCATTTCCCATCTTTACAATTGATTTGTATGATTTGTCAATTGAAGTAAACAAGTTAATATTGCTTGTCATATGACTTGTACAAACGCTATCAAGAAACCAAATGTTACTACCATAAGATTGAGAAGATTGAGTGACCATGAACAAACTTTCCTCAGGCTCTAGTTGCTCTTCAGAATGATTAGCATGCTTTATGGATTGTTGTTCATTTTGTTCCTTTTCAATTTGAAGTATCTTTCGATATGCCCATACCTCTTACAATATCAACACTAGTATTGAGGTTTACCAACAGGGTGAGGATTTACCCTTTCTAGAAGACTCCTTTGAACCTTCAACTGAAGCCTTGCCCTTGTTTTGCTTGTTCAACATTAATTTTGCCACCTTTTCCTTTATATTTCTTGCCTATTTACACTATCATAAGTGCTCCTTCAGTGATTTCCTTAAACCTTATAGAGTTCCTTTGTTCTTAAGCTTGGAACTTGCTGATTAGTTCCCCAATTAATAACCTTTCAAAGTTACATGACTCTTTAATTACTGATATTTTAGACTCGAATCTATCAGGCAAGCTAATTAACATTTTCTCCACCACCTTAAAATCTTCATAGACCTCCTTATATAATCGAATTTAATTCACAATCTGCATAATCTTTAAGGAATAATCCTTTATAGTCTCCACATCCTTCAATCATAACATTAAAAATTCTATTTTCAGACTAAGCAACTTGAATGTTCTAACCTCTCTTTACTTTCAAGCTCCTCCTTCAATTTATTCCAAGCCTCCTTAGTAGTCTCACAAACCATAATTCTTGTAAAAATAACATTTGACACAGTTGAGTGAATACATGAAAGAGCCTTTGATTTCTTTGCTACATCTTCACTATTTTGCTTGATTTGAGCCAAAGTAGGATTTTATGGCAAAGGGAGGATCTACTCTAATTTCAATTGTTGTCCAGAGGTCAAAAGCCTTACGATAAGTTTTCATTTTCACAGCCCAAAGATAATAGTTTTCCCCTGTAAAAATAGGAGGTACGAGAGCAAAAAAAATGACTCGAGGCTATTTAGAAAATCTTACTAGTGTTAAACTCTGGAGTGTTTAAGCTCACACATTTACATTCAATGAAAAACCTTACAATCCCTTAAAAAGAGAGCTCCGATATTATTTGTAGAAAATAAGAACAAATAATTTGAGAGAATTCAAAATTTTTTCTCTCCAAAAGCATATTGATTTCATTCCACTGAACTGAATATATACAAAATCAAAAATCCAAATGGGAGATTTGAGCTATACATATCTCAACCTCCTTATTTCAATAACTAATTGATGTTGTTCCTTGATTCAAGGATTAACTTTGACTGAAGAAAAACATGGTTTTAAAAAATTAAAACATAAAATAATAAACCAAGTCACTCATGATCTTCAAAAACAAAGAAAATCTCGATGCATCAACGTTTATCTCATGACTTTATCTTATGCATCTATGTGTATAATAAATAATGTCTTTAAATAATTATCACTAAAGTATAACAAATCAATTAGCCATAGAGCTAGGTTGACGAAGTCTAGCAAATAAAGATTTACATATTTGAATTAAATGAACAGTAATTCATAGAATAACTCAAATAATTTGACCTTAGTTATGGGTTGAGGAAGAGCTAGTCCAATATGGATGTATTCACGTGTGAGGAGGAGATGTTAGAAATTTATAAGTGAAGCAATTTCACTTCAAAAAAAAAAAAGGATATAAAGACGAAATGAGTTATATATATAGATTATCTTAAAATTTTGAATTGAGCTTTAATGTTTTTTGCAATGACAAATTTGTTTCGCAAAATTCTGGTGTAGTGTCAGATTCTTAACTTTAATTCGGAAGGGTATAGAAAATTGTGCAGTCAGCTTCATCTGCAGCTAGGAGGCACGGTACAATCACAATGCACCTGCTGGGCAAAATTCGTGAAGTCTAGAAAGGCATATTTCAAATATTCTAAAAAGAACACAAAGAGACCCGTGATGGACACAATTGATGGCATATTTGTTATGGAATTAGCATCAGAATGTCACCTTGCCGATTAAATATGCACCGAGGGAGCTTCATCTGGTTTCCTGACCTTCCAAATTGGGCACACTGAAAAGTCAAAAGAAATACTCTGTAGATGCCCATAAGCATTACATGGCATGGCCTTTTTTTCCCTCTCCTTCTAAAACCAAATATGGAGGCGCAAAAATGGTTCGTGAACGTACCGCAAGTAGGGCATGCATTGCATAGACACGCAGAGCTGGAGGTATCCACTGACAATTTACGACACGTTGACGTAACCGAAAATTTGGAACCCACCACACCACCCTCTTCCCGCAAAACAATGTTGCAGAGTATATAATCTCTTGCATATCTAAGATTAAGATATAGTATTTCCGTCTCTGAGGAATTTCATTGATGGGTTGCAATTGTGTGAAGCATCGGCTTAAAAGTGAACGGAGAACTGATCTTGCTACCAAGACTTGTTGTAAGTTTTTTAGTTGTACAGGTTGTAGTTTCCTTGACGTTGCACTCATTTTTAATCTTTTTTTTTTTGCAGTTAACGAAGCTGAAATTGGAGCTTTGTATGAACTATTTAGGAAGTTAAGCAGTTCTATAACAGTTGATGGGCTTATTAGCAAAGTATCGTTTGGTTTGGTTTTAGTTGTACGAAAAACAGTAATCTTGGTTTGGTTTTAGTTGTACCAAAAACAATAATCCCTGGGATTTCTTTCGTTCATTCAGGAAGAGTTTTGGATTGGCTTATTCAGAATTAACAAGAAGCAGAGTCTCCTTGCAGACAGGGTAACCATCTTCGTCTATTTTAACTATTCCATAAAATCCAAAACCAACAATAGTTGAAACTTGAAACTAACTTTTCATTTCTTAGATCTTCCAATTGTTCGATTTCAAGCACGATGGAGTAATAGACTTTGAGGAATTTGTTCTATCTCTAAATGTCTTCCACCCAGAAGCACCCCAAGCAGAAAAAGTTGCTTGTAAGAATTTTGTTTTTGGCAGATTTTCCACAAAGAGCGCATAACGTCATTAACATTGGATTATCTAATATCGCAGTTTCGTTTCATTTGTATGACATATGTCAAACTGGCTACATTCAACAGGAGGAGGTAACGAAAATCTACCCGTAGAAAAGTGTTGTACAAAAGAGATACTCTTCTTGACAGTACCTAAGTGTCATTCAACTTAACTTGAATTCCTTCAAGACCAGTACCTGATTTTCTATAGACAATGCCACAAAATTGAGGCCGACTGAAGAGATCAAATATGCTTTTTAATTTTATCCGATGGGAACCTGGTGAACAGGTCAAGCAGTTAATTTTGGCACTTTTAGATGAATCAGATCTGACCTTTCCCGATGATGTTATTGAAGCCATTATTCGTAAGGTAAGAGTAGCAGGACCGCAGGTGGTCAAAACAATTCATAGTACAAGATGGATTTCGATTATAAACTTTACCTTTCTTTGTGCAGACATTTATGGATGTTGACAAAAAAGGGGATGGGAAGATTGATGTGGAAGAGTGGAAGGAGTTTGTAATTCACAATCCGTTGTTGCTGAAGCATATGACTGTTCCATACCTGAAGTAAGTAACTCCACTTTCTCCCCCAAATATTTTGAGTGAAGCTGCAGAAATCAATTCATAAGCTCTTGATAGATAGTTTATTTCTTCTTCGCAATTCACTGCATAGAATCCTTATTTCAATTGTTGGACGCATCTTATTGATGGATACTTTCAAGTTCAAATTTACACTACGCCTCTCGCTTTGGCTTCCAAATGTAGCATCACCTCATAAGAACCTCACTGATGGGATTTCAGTGTTGCAGGGACATTACAACTACTTTTCCTAGTTTCGTGGTGAGCCCAGATATCGAAGACAAGTGTAAAGACTGAATCTTTCGCGTATACTAGTTCAAGAAAGAACACTTAATCCTGTCCTTCCCTGCGATTGCCTACTATTTGCTTATACATGTAGTCACTTTTCGTGTTTTTCTTTTACTAAGCCTAAGTACAAGAAGCCTTTCTCTGGCAGGACTTGCAAAGCTGGAAGATTGGATGATAATCCGATTACAGAGACCCCAAGATTTACAAATTCCTTCAAAACTCCATTTCCTATATGACAGAAGCACTTCCAACCATGGCCCTTCAACCAAAATATGGATATCAACTGTTTTGGTCCATACCATACCATGCTTCAACTTCTTCCTAATATTACACAATGTTATTCTTCAATCTATGTAGAAATCATATGAAATTTATTCTTCTAAGAAGCATGTGATGAACCAGAAATATGGAATACAATATGCAAAGATAAAGTGTTCTGCCAGAAATCAGAAAATCTCCATTGGTCTATCTTCCCTTGGGAGCAATCATGTCTTCCAAGCTCATGGGATAGCACATTTTTGTATGCAATCCATTCCACACATTATCTGCTAAAATGGCATTCACTTGATCGGTCGGATGATATTGATCCCACCAGATATGGTTGGAAGCATTGCTGCAAGCCATTTGTGGTGAAATGCACATAATCCAACCATTGTACTTTCCTAACCCGCAGCAAGCATCTGTAGTAACATTGAATCCTGAATGAACAGAATTATATAAGTACGAGATGTGAATGCCACAAATTAAGGAGAAACTAAATATAGGAAAGAAAAAGAGGTTGAATTACCATAAAATTCATGTTTTGTAAATATATCCATGGAACCTTCATACATATCACAGAAGATGATTTTACCATCAGGAAGCTCCTGGTCCAGCTTCTTAACCATATGCCTCATGAGAAGGTTGAACTCCATAATCAAGTCATTTATCTCCTCAATGCACTCTCCATTCTGGCTTTTGTACTTCCACAAGTAGTGAGGAGCACAACCAATAGGTGGCAGCCCCATGACCACCACTTTCCTGACACTCATGGTATACAAATTCTGCACCAATGTTGGAATTTAAGTTGCAAATAAAAGATATTACCTAGAAACAGAAATTGGTAAATATTGCTAAACGGCACTCATTGAGGGGGGAGAATAAAGGAAGTAACTAGCTACAGATCGTTAAACACAAAGTAACTGGTGAAGATAAAAAAAGAATAGGTTTGATACCATAATTTCCTGCCTTAATGAGGATGCTAAGAACTGGTTGAAACTCCAAGGTAGGTAAAGGTTTTGCACATCAGAAACATTAAGCAGATAGTAATGAATATAGTCATTGATTCCAATTGAAAGGTAGAAGACTGAGTTTGATATTAGTTCAGTTGCAGCATCTTCACCCATGCTTAAAATAAATGATTGAAAAGTATCCGCAAACTGCTGAATTTGCTGTGTGAAGGAGATTCTCTGACCCTGGAAAAATACAAATTAAAGCGAAATTATACCATTACTTTTCGGGATATTTAATTACGTGATTGTAAGTACATGTTACCAAGACACCAAATAAAGTCCTGTACTTGAGAATATGAGACTGAAAATCGAGCCTGAGGCATGGGAAATTCTAAATGTAAATAAGCATAGAAACGAGTAACAAAAAGCATACCATTTCTGATCCACTGGAGAATATAATTCCAGCACCAGCAGACGCATAATTCACTCCTCGAATCATGTCTTCAACAGTTCCATTCTGCCCAAGATAACTCGGCACTAATGGTAGTCCAAGACGCGAGGCTGATCAGGGCATTCCAAGCAAGTAACAAACACAATGAGCAAAGCTCCAACATAGCTGAAGCATTATACATAATCTTGGTAAGTTTTGCCACGATATTATCAAAAAAAAGTTTTTTCTTTCTTTTTGTTTTTGGAAATTTACTATCACAAAAAGTTGTTTCTGTTTAGGAAGAAAAAGGTGTCAATTATAAACGAATTCAAGAAAATCTGGGGGCAGACATGTCACACTGCTTGGCCAAATAACAATTGACTTTTGGCTACTTTCTCAGCCCCCAATAGAGCATACCAAAAGAAAAGTGTCCATTTCTTGAAAATCATATAACAAACAGACAAGGCCAGTAACAACTCAAGATTTGATTTTTCTTGTTTCTTCGCACATTTCACAATGTGTATAAAGATGAGGGAAAATAGAAGATACCAAGAAAATCAACAGGAATTCTGCCATTGGAGAACCTTCCTGTGGGTTTGTGAGTGTCAAAGTCTCTGCCATAAGGAGGGCGGTCTGCACGAGCAAAGGTTCCAAGGTAGTTGTTAGTACCACAGTCCACTGAAGAGTCACCTAGAATGAAGAAGGCAGGCACCAGAGGACTTGAAGGCTGAGGGCTGAACACACGAGAGGTCCAAGAAATGTGAAAATCAGAAGACGATGGCGATATAGTAGTGGACGTGTCATCAAAGGTGATGAGGTTCTGAGAGAAGTTGTAGAGTTCTTGAGGAACTGCAAGGCTGCTTGCTTGAGCTGCAAGAAAGCAGAATAAGCGAAGGAGAAGATCGATGGACATTGTTGGATGTTGGATACTTAAGACTGAGAGAGACCAAGAGAATAGGTGGCGGGCGCGGCGAGCATTATTTCCAAGACTTTGAAAAGGCTACGATGAGTAACTTAGGCGAGCCCACTTTTCACTCAGGTCCCATAACAATGTCTTATTTATATAAATATACACATATAAAGGAAGTAACCAACAACTTGAATATATCAATTTAATATACGTGAAGACTTATTTGTTTATAATGTATCGTATAGTATACTTCTCCTTTTTCCTTCTCTCTCCCTATCTCTGCGACTATATTCACCTTCATATTGTTTTCCACTTCAAAACGAGGGTTTTTAAACATAGCATTGCTTAAGCATAATT